>KN512942.1:14678-31191 GCA_000787155.1 Scartelaos histophorus | reverse complement strand
GCTGAAGGGGCAAGAAAACTTTTTTTACAAACACCTTGTTTGTTTTGAAATGTTGTAGGCCCAAGTCACATCTTTTTAGATGTGTGAGACTAGAGATTATAGCTCCATGTTTGGTTCCTAACACCTCCATATTTGGTGAGAAACACCCTGGGAGATTTAAGCCTAAGCTTTCACATTCTTGGAATTCATAAACTCACAGTATATCTAATTAAGTCTCTGTTGGCCGTATTCCCAAAAATAAAATATATAATAAATGCATAAATATTTTTTTATAAATCACCAAAAATATCACACAGTTAAGTGATTGAATGGAAGCAATATTTGCATGGCTTCCAAAATGCATTTTGTTTGTGTAGAATATTCGTCCGTTCTCTATAAAGCACAGTGCCTTAAGTGCCTTAATTTAGTTATGGGTTTATTTCAACAGGTCCATGTGCAAACACAATCTCATGAAAGAAGAGATGCTTTACACCAGATTTAGCTGAAGATAGTTTCCATCTGCAGTCCCCCGACAGGTTTACAAACAATTAAAATACATCCAAGTATCCTTACATTTACAATCAAACCTGTATTCTTCCATTCATACTCCGCTCTACATTTCAAATTACTCAAATACTATGTCGGATATTACTATTTAAGCTACCACATGCAAATACAAATCAGTGTTGACAGTACTGACTCCCTCAAGTCCCCCAAGTCATAGGAGAGGTTTAGCCTCCTGGGAGCTTGTTCCATGTTTAAATGCTCTTGTATGCGAAGGCTGTCTGCGCAAAGGCTGAGCTACATCGGGGGAGTCTGCAGTTATTGTGATTTGCGGACTTTGATGTTCTGGTTGTCTGCTCAGTTGCAAAGCTAGACAAGCTCTCTTAAAGCCGCTGCACACTACAGGAGAATTTGCTGATTTTGGCTCTGATTTCCTCTCCCCAAGTTCGTGCTCGGTTTTTATCTTCGTATGCAATTTTGAAACCACTGTGCTCCACCACATGCAAATACAAATCAGTGTTGACAGTACTGACTCCCTCAAGTCCCCCAAGTCATAGGAGAGGTTTAGCCTCCTGGGAGCTTGTTCCATGTTTAAATGCTCTTGTATGCGAAGGCTGTCTGCGCAAAGGCTGAGCTACATCGGGGGAGTCTGCAGTTATTGTGATTTGCGGACTTTGATGTTCTGGTTGTCTGCTCAGTTGCAAAGCTAGACAAGCTCTCTTAAAGCCGCTGCACACTACAGGAGAATTTGCTGATTTTGGCTCTGATTTCCTCTCCCCAAGTTCGTGCTCGGTTTTTATCTTCGTATGCAATTTTGAAACCACTGTGCTCCACCTGTGTGGTGTCAGTGTCAGATTGTAACCAACAAACATCAGTAACACTACAGTAACAGTCTTTAAGAGTGTCAGGGGCAGAGGAGAGACGGACACAGAGACGCAAGATACAAACTCGGGATACAGCAAAAATAAAGACTTTATTACTCACCTTTCGTAAAGTGTTAAATTTAAAGTGAAGGATCATATCCACATTCTCCATAGAAACTGTCCTCCACCGATAATAATATCCAGTCTACAAAACTGTTATTAATCCAGTTTGAGGCGTTCTTTGAAAGTAAAAAGGTGAAAATAGATCCCCGTGTGTTTGTTTACATTCATGTAGCGATAGTTTAGCAATAGTGACTGTACCACCTGTGCACGTTATCGTCAGTCTTTTATGCTTTAAAAATAATGTATCTGAAGTATTGCACCACAATTCACAAATAACCACGCAGTTTAAATTTGTATCTAAACTAGTGCAGTGATCTGATCTTTTGAACACTTAAAGCAAGCTATATCCCACTCCAGTCTTTGGCTCGGACATTTTAAGTCTCATATGGTTCACGTGTCTGTGGTGTGTGCAAAATGTTTACAGTTTAATATATCCCGTAGTGTGTGTGGCAGTATTTAAGTGGTGGAGGTGTTGCATTGTTTAAAATTCTATGTATAAGTTGCACATCTGAATACACAATCAAATTCTCAAAGTTTAACATTGTATATATGTTGTAAGGATTTGACAGTGCTGATGCCATAAGTGGTTTTATAAATTGCAACTTTTTAACGGGCCATATTATTTAAACTACATTCTAACACCATTTTGATCATGTTTATTTTTTATTTTTATTTTAGGAAGACATGGACAATATGGAGGCCAGAGAAAAGGAACTCAAACAGGAAGAAAAGACAAAAAAACTCTTTGAAGGTCTAAAATTCTTTCTCAATAGAGAGGTTCCCAGAGAGTCATTGGCATTTGTCATCAGGTAAGTCACTGCAACTAAAGTAATCTACATTATAAATTATAAACCTGATTTTTCCTGATAGTCTTCAGGGACTTAAGTAGCTTTAATATATTTTTTTATTATGTTAGTCTTGATTTGCCCAAGTCCTCTTAAAAAGCCAAATTCATATTTTTACTAAATATGTGTGAAAAGAGGTATAATTTGTTGATTATAGCCATGTAGCCTAATAAAAAAAACCCTGTCATTTTAATAATAATAAAATAAATGTATAATCTCTGCCTTTCAGATGTTTTGGGGGTGAAGTTTCTTGGGACAAATCAGTTTGCATTGGAAGCACATATGAAATGACAGATGAAACCATAACGCATCAAATCGTTGACCGGCCAAGTGTTGATCAACAGTATATCAACAGGTATTTTCTACATACTGCAAACAAGAGATGTAGAAGTATAAACCTTTTTAATTTAAAAAGTTGTCATGTATTGGGTGTTATTATCTTTTTTTTTTTTTACAGATTCTACATCCAACCGCAGTGGGTGTATGATTGTGTCAATGCAAAGATCCTTTTGCCAGTGGAGGACTATTTCATTGGAGTGACCCTACCGCCACATCTCTCTCCTTTTGTGGAGGAGAAGGAAGGGGATTATGTGCCTCCAGAGAAGCTAAAGATTATGTCTATGCAACAAGGACACACATCAGGTATTATGGGTTTCAGCTTCCTGTTTATAGGTGTTATTTTGAGGACTTTTGACCAGTTAAAGATGATCAGTTTTAATTGTCAATTGCAATGTCAGTGGTGCTAGTTTTTTCATGGATTGCCTTTGAGATTTTGAGATAGACTGATGAATAACTGTACTGTGAGTGTTGCTCCCGCTCACATGGGCAGGTGCGTGTGCATGTATGTATGTATGTGTGGAAGTGTGTAAAGGGCAAGTGTGCATTCTGGATCTCAGCGTTTCTCTTTAGCATTGCCTCTGATTATGTCACAAATATAGGTACTATATAGGTACTAATTCAAGGTACTTGAAGATCTTAACATCAAGGAACCATCCTCACCCATTCACACAGTCATACTTGAGTTTACACTGGTACTCGTGAGTCACCACACAGACCATGAAGAGGGACCTGTTGACCATAAAATTATTTGCATTTACACAAAACCTTTTACCAAGATATTTCTGCAGTGAATGAAGATGAAGAGGACGAAGATGAAGACGGCGATGAAGAGGAGGAGGATGACGATGACGATGAAGAAGAGGAGGAGCAGGAGGAAGATGAGGAGGAAGAAGAGAATCTAAAGAAAATGGAAGAGCAGAGATCCAAGGGCAAAGTAATATAGTTCCACTAAATGCACTGTAAAAGAAATGCACCCTTACTAGTTGGTTGTCTGCATGAAGTCATTACAGGTGAAAGTGACCCCTGGAAAAATGAAGGTGGAAAATAAAGCACGCTTGGAACAAGAGGAAAAGGCTGAGGAGAAACGTCTGGCCATCATGATGATGAAGAAAAAGGAAAAATACCTCTATGATAAAATCATGTTTGGAAAGAAAAGAAAAGTCAGAGAGGTCTGTTTATTTTTGTTATTCATTTACTGATATCATTCATATGAAATCCTATAGTGAGATAAGCTATACCTTATCAACTTTGCAAACTTTTCACCATTGTTAACATTTAATGATTTTTCTTAACTGCACAAGGACGTGCTGGTAGTCCAGTTTTAATATCTACAGTTCACTGACCTCCCAGAATATCTATGGAAATAAGCCTTGCATGTGAATAACCAAATCCATTCTCCTTTTGCAGGCAAACAAGTTGGCAGCCAAGAGGAAGGCTTATGATGATGCCGAAAAGGCAAAGAAGAAGAAAGCCAAAAAATAAACAGTTGCTAGGTACACAATACGATGGATATAAACATGTTTGCAAAGGCTTGGTTAGATTGGTTAACTGTGCTTTGTATTGTAAAATGTTTCTATGTCGCAGGTAAACAAGTGAATTATTCACTTTTTCAATTGCTTGCTAGCTTTGCAGGCTTATATAAAAGAACCTTTAACCCTTGTATTATGTTTGACTTTTATGAATAATAAAATATTCTCTGTATTGAGCAGGATGGGTGAGGTTTCTTGTGGGATTGATCCTTAGAACATAATACTGATACAAGCTCTTGTCCTTTAATGACTGTGATCTTGGCCTGCACATCTCTCACTTTTCATTGAGCCTTGAACACTGGGTGCCTCTCTCTATCTGCATTCTCTGTGCCCACCCAGTCCATTCCTGTACTGGCATAGCACACAAGTCCACAGGCACACAGCACAAGAGCCACAGTGTCATGTCTGAACATGGCAAGTGGGAAGGGCAGCACGAATCCAGTATGTCTCCAGGAATCTCAAGTTTGTGTTGCTCTTGTACAGTTTCCCCCGTCTTAAAATATAGTTCATAACATTTAAACTTACCAGTGTAGATACTAGACACTCTGATAATGTACTTATATTGGTGATATTGGGTTATTTGGTCCTGTGCTGGTATACTGCTTGGTAAGATAGTATTTATAACGTTACCACAGAGCAGTATTAATCAAAGGGTACAATTATCATCTTTGTTCTTAGGCCCTTTGCATTCATTCTTTTATGCTGTATTCACCCCTCCTATCAGCTTGCAACTTGGACTCCACTGTCTGTACTCAATAGCCCTCTGTATGTAGACACAGAATGGGACTATAGAATCTCACTCATCCCTCCCCCTTCTACACTTGCTCTGACAAGTGTGTGTCCCTAGATGAGGTCTTTTACGTCACAGGTAGGTGGAAGAGCCTCCCTGCTGTGCTTAATTCAGCAAACTGACTTTTCTAACTGCAAGGGGAGGTGGCGGTCCTGGACATGCCCACTGCGAGAGTAAGATGTGCCAGATGATTGAGGAGCCCGACATGTGACGCGGCAGTGACCCAGCTCCAGCCTCCATGCCGGACCCTGGTCAGCCACCAAAACATACTGGATTCTGTGGGTGTATTATGCCTCTTAAAATGTGCCCAGACAAGGATTACTTTATAACTCGATGGATTTGCTTAAAGTAAGTGCACATTTTCTATAATTGCATAAATAGTAAACTACACTTGAATTCCATCTTTCTATATAAAATAGTGTGGCGTCTATACGTTTTCAAATTTGTAATTTTTAACGTTTTGTAACGTTTTGGTTATAAATGTTTACATGAAGTTATATAGAACATGAAGGCAAACAAATGAATTTTGCTACTGTAAGAAATAAAAGACTTGTTTTTACATATACATATTAAAAGACATTTTTAGGAAGTCTGAGAGAATTGCTCGTAAAATGATTAAAATGCCCAAGAGCTTTAAGCGTTAAGGTTGGTCTAAACAAAAGGTATATGTGTATATTGCTAGATCAGTATTGATTGTGTACTCATCTTGCAAAAAAAAACCCCCAAAAAAAAAAAACCCAAAAACTATTTGTGTTAATCTATGACATTATATCCCCAGGTTGAACACGTGGGTTGTGGAGCCAGCCTGTGGCTCATCTTACCTCCATCTCACTTTCCACTCTAATGAATAATTTATTTAATGAGACAGGTGAGAAGCACAAAAGCAGAATCATTTTCATTATGTAACCAAAAAGCATTTTAAGAGGTGTTGATAATAGCACTGCATTATTCTGTTTTAGGGTTTCACATAATGGACAGAATGATGATGCTGAAAGTGAAGCACTGGAGGTCCATGTGCAAAGGGCTAGTTCTGGGTACAGTCCTGACCAGCTGCATGATCCTTCTCTACTGCGTGTCTATGCCACAAGTTCACATCAGTTTGCCTGAGTAAGAACACAATGTGTTACATTAACTCTGCTGAAAGACATGTTTACAGTTTAATTTCTTTTTTCTTTTTTTAAGAGTGCCTGTGCCTTATTCCTGTGCCCATCACCCATTTCATCTTAATCCCAAATTGACCCGTAATACCTCTGAGCGAAGTACAAGTCAAACATGCTCTCCCAAAGTGGACATTATGTTCATGAAGACCCACAAAACAGCCAGCAGCACTTTCCTCAACATACTTTTCCGCTTTGGAGAGAAGCACCGACTCAAATTTGCTTTCCCAAATGGTAGAAATGACTTTTTCTATCCTTCCTTTTTTGAGCGGTCCCAAGTCAAAGACTATAGACCTGGAATGTGTTTCAACATTGTTTGCAATCACATGCGCTTCAATGCACCTGAGGTGTCCAAGGTGCTCCCAATGGATACTTCATACATCACTATTTTGAGAGACCCAGCAGAGCTTTTTGAGTCTGCTTTCCATTATTTTGGGCGAATAGTACCTTTCACCTGGAAGATACCAGGTGATGATAAGCTGACCGAGTTCCTACTCAACCCTACTCACTATTTTGATCCACACCGTTTCAACTCTTTCTACCTCAAGAATTTGCTGTTTTTTGATTTTGGATTTGACAACACATTGAAAGTGTCTGATCCTCAAGTAGAAGAAGGAATTAAATCTATCAGTGACCATTTTCATCTGGTCATGTTAGTGGAGTATTTTGAGGAGTCTCTCATTTTGCTTAAGGACGCTCTCTGTTGGGATATGGATGACCTGCTTTTCTTCAAGCTCAATGCGCGCAAAGGATCCACTGTCTCCAAACTAACTCCTGAACTCAGGGCAAAAGCACTTGAGTGGAATGCCATTGACTGGAAGCTTTACGAGCACTTCAACAAAACCTTCTGGGCCAAAGTGGACTCATATGGACGTCAGCGCATGGCCCGTGATGTGGCGGAGCTCAGGAGGAGGAATGAGGAGATGGCACAGGTCTGCATTGAGGATGGTCAGGCTGTGGAGGCAACCCAGATCCATGAGTTGGCCATGCAACCCTGGCAGCCCATTGGAGAGAAATCCATCATGGGCTACAACCTGAAACACAATGTGGACAAGGCATATAGAAAACTGTGTCGAAAAATGTTGACGCCTGAGATACAGTACTTGACAGAGCTTGGTGTTAATCTGTGGATCACCAAACTGTGGGGACATGTTCGAGATATCATAAACTGGTAAACAGCACTGGAGATATCACTTACCTGTAGGCATGGAGAGAATAAACTGAAACATCTTGTGATCCATCAGATTTCAGACAGCTGTATTATAATTAAAACAATAATTTGTTGTATTTTAAGTGTTAAAACTGTTTGGCACTTTTTCATAATCTATACAACAGACTTAAATTGACCGTGTTATGTACCAGTTACCATGAACACACAAAGCTTATATAACATAGATGTCTTATATAACAAATTCATGGTATGCTTTAAATTGCTTACCTCATTCTTTTGCAGATGTTTTTCTTAGTTCTTACCATTTATATATACTGTGCTATGCTATTATGCTGATACCATTGTATGCTCTCAACCAGTATCTAAAATCAGGCCTGTTGACTTAAATTTGGGGTTCCGGGGCAAATGAAAATGTCATATTCAATGTTCCAAGTCCTTTTGTTTTCATTTTGCTTCTACAATATAGTGTTTTCCTTTTTATTTCTTCCAATATGTACGTATATTCCCCATTATCTTTAATATGTATTTCATGTCATGAAACCTCTGTGAGACGTTGTAACAGAAATATTTAGATCTCAAAAGGTTATGATAGTATTCTCTAAATGAAAGGGCCTACAACAGAAATGACACTACTGAATGTGATGTATACTAACCATGCCACATATGTTGCAATAATCCTGAATACCATAAAAATGTCTAGATTTATCTTGCTTTAATGACAATATGAAACATGCTTTGGGTTGGCGCTTCACTCTTTGGGTTAATGAACATGCGCTAAAAAAAGTTTTTCGATGAAATGATAAGCATGAGCACAGTAAAAACGTAAAAACCACGCGCCTCCTGCCGCACCCACATCTGGCCACGTTTAGCAAGGAACACTTCCAGATTGTCCTCTGGCGTAATGGCTATACCATACTTATAACAGTGTTATGCAGTGTTATGCAATACAGCATTTGGTATATAATTAAGACCCTATGTTTTCTTATTACTTTTTCATTTACTTCAGCCTTTTTACCACTGAGAATTATCATGCATTTAAAATGAACTGAGTTAAACTGTCAATTAATGTGTAGTGGTAACTTTAGTTTGAAATGCTACCCTATCATGTATGGATTATATGTTAATAAAAGCACTATTGGCTATGGATTGTTTATCTTTATATGATATCTCTACTGTTATTTATTGCAATCATAGACTTATATAGGTTTATACCGTGTATTTGCAATGTTCTGCGGATTGTAAGGATCAGTCACAGGATTGTCAGACTACTTTCTTTCCATCATAGCCTACATTAAATTAAAAAGTTGTGAGTGGTAAAATGTTTCATAATGGATGGAATATGGGCCATAAATAAAGAATGTCAACATAAAATTGTTTTTATTGGATCAATGCTGCCACCTAGAGGTCAAACACTTGACATGCATTTGAATATATTGGGCATATCAAAAGTAATTTGATAAAATTACAGTGATTGGTGGTTTGAGGTACAAAGCATAAACTATATAAATGTTCATATTATAAATTTATCATAAATGTATTTCAATTTAATTAGCATTCGGTCTTCTAGAATAGAATAGAATAGAAATAGAATCTGTATATCTAACACTTCTAAGTAGTTACAGCATCATGTAAAAAATAAGATCATGTTTAACCTTACTCTATATTATCTGATTTATTTTATTTCTAAGATGAACCGGAAGTATGAATTAACAGTGCGAGGGCCATAGGGGGCGTGGTCGGGCGACTCCGACGTCAGCCTCTGTTATGCTAGATTGCTGCTACATGTTCATGTAATTTGCGCGAATTAATACATAATAATACAAGTATGGAAATGTTCGCAGGATATACAGATTTCTTGTTTTACCTGGGCAAACTCTACAAATACTTTTAGATTTCAACAGCTTGGCTTTTCTTCAGTCCTACTAAAGTTAGCCAGTTAGCTAGCAAGGAGCAGGAGGTATGAGTTTATTTTACATTGTATGGTCAAAATATCTTGTATTAAACTGCGTGTAGGCGTATTTGCAATCATCAACTTTTGTGACTTTTGCCATTTCAGCTGTGTTTAGCTATTTGAAGGACTGACATTTGTGAGAGCTGCGCCCTGGTGATGACTAAAACATTTTCGGATGCGTTCACGATCCACGATGAGTTGTAAATCAACCAAAGTTGCTCCTAGTGTAGATTTTGACCACAGTTGCTCTGACAGTGTGGAGTATCTGACCCTCAATTTTGGACCTTTTGAGACTGTCCATCGTTGGAGAAGACTTCCTCCTTGTGATGAGTTTGTAGGTGCCAGGTAATCATACGATCTGATAATCATGGCAATGATTCAGAAACATTATTGGTTTTCACTCATGATACATTGTTTGTTTTTAGACGAAGCAAACATACTGTTGTGGCCTACAGAGATGCAATATACGTTTTTGGTGGAGACAATGGGTAAGAAACAGTAAATCATTACCCCAATAATGAAAAAGTAGACCATTTCATATTTGATGCGAAGTATTCTGAGTAGAGGCTACTTATATGCAGTAAAACAGGCAAATGGCATAGTATTACATTGCCTAATGTGAAAAATAGTTAAAATTGTATTTATCTACAGGAAA
This sequence comes from Scartelaos histophorus, assembly GCA_000787155.1. NCBI lineage: Eukaryota > Metazoa > Chordata > Actinopteri > Gobiiformes > Gobiidae > Scartelaos > Scartelaos histophorus. The sequence goes on along the minus strand of KN512942.1, from coordinate 21,285 downwards.
AATATGCTAAATGACCTACTTCGCTTTGATGTCAAGGACTGTTCATGGTGCCGGTAAGATCACATAAAGTGTTTTTGTTGATGGTAGTAATGTGACAAAGTAATGTTTTGATGTATTGCCATTCTAGAGCATTTACCACTGGAACACCACCTGCTCCCAGGTATCACCACTCTGCTGTTGTGTATGGAAGCAGCATGTTTGTCTTTGGTAACTGTTTTACATTAAGTTGTTCAGATAAATCTACTTTATCTTCTTTTTGGCTTAAATGTTGCCTTGTTTTCTTAGGGGGCTATACTGGAGACATCTACTCCAATTCAAACTTGAAGAATAAAAATGATCTTTTTGAATACAAGTTTGCCACTGGGCAGTGGACTGAATGGAAGGTTGAAGGAAGGTAAACAGGACTTTTTGACTGTCATTGCAATATACATTTATTGATGAAATTAATTTAAAACAGTTAGCCATTTTCAGAAGTTCATCTCATTGTAAATCCCATGACTTAACCTTTTGAGCACAGATCCAAAGTAAATACTTGTTTGTTATGTTTGTAGCTTGCCTGTGGCTAGGTCTGCACATGGAGCCACAGTCTACAACGATAAACTCTGGATATTTGCTGGCTATGATGGAAATGCAAGGTATATTAGTTTTTGTTTTTCTACCCACATAATTCTGTTTTTTGTTCAAAGTTTTTGGGCTTTTTTAAAAATATTTTTGTGTTTAGGTTGAATGACATGTGGACTATAAGCCTTCAAGACAGAGAACATGCATGCTGGGAAGAGGCCAGTAGAAGTTTGATTATGATTTTACAAAAAATAAATACATTTTTTAAAAAGCAAAACATTGCAATTTTATTACTGGTGTTCACTCTTTAACAGATTGATCAGAGTGGAGAGATTCCCCCATCTTGTTGTAACTTCCCTGTTGCTGTTTGCCGGGACAAGATGTTTGTGTTTTCTGGTCAGAGTGGAGCCAAAATCACTAATAATCTTTTTCAATTTGAGTTTAAGGGACACATGTGAGCTGCATTTCATTTGATACAGTATTTTACATACAATATTTGTCTCCCGATTGACCACTTTTAATTTTAACTTGGTACAAGGTGGACACGTATCCCAACTGAGCACTTGCTGCGGGGCTCACCCCCTCCTCCACAGAGACGCTATGGTCATACCATGGTTGCTTTTGATCGGCATCTCTATGTGTTTGGTGGAGCTGCTGACAACACCCTGCCCAATGAACTGCACTGCTATGACGTGGATTCTCAGACCTGGGAAGTAATTCAAGCCAGTATGGACAGTGAGGTGTGTATGGTAGTAACTAGGGTAATCCTACACAACTTTTTCAGATAAAAACAAGCTATTGTTTCTTGCACTGTAACTGCACAAAATATTTTATTTTATTTCATGTTTGTTTATGTTGTTATCAGATGCCCAGTGGAAGACTGTTCCATGCTGCTGCTGTCATTCAAGATGCCATGTACATTTTTGGTGGCACTGTGGACAATAATGTGAGAAGTGGAGAGATGTACCGATTCCAGGTTTGTGTTTCTCACTAATCTTTTTTCATCTAAATAGATTTTTTTAAACCACCTCCAACCAACTGGATATTTTCTCAATTCTCTTATTTGCAGTTCTCATGTTACCCCAAGTGTACATTGCATGAAGATTACTGTAGACTTTGGGAGAATCGTCAGTTTTGTGATGTAGAGTTTATCCTTGGAGAGGTAAATCTGTTATTAATTCAAATTTCAATTATGAAAAAACACATATACAACTTTAAGATCAAACATTATTTTTGCATTGTAAATTTCATAAAATTTTCATTTCAGCGGGAACAGAGGGTTTTGGGACATATTGCAATAGTGACTGCAAGATGCCAGTGGCTCCGGAAAAAAATTCTACAGGCTCGGGATAGACAGCGATCAGTAAGACGGCTTATGGTGATTAAATACATTTGAATGTATTATCATCAATTAAAATGTTACGTGTTATGTTGTGTTATGTGTAGAAAAGTAAGCAGGATAGTGAAGAAACTGATGAGGGAGCAACCCATGGTCCAAAGGATATCCCTGGTGGCAGCCGGCTACTCGAGGTTCACATCAGAGAGGCAGAGGCCCAGCCCTTTGAGGTCCTAATGCAGTTTCTTTACACTGATAAAATCCAGTACCCACGTAGAGGTATTCTTATAGATCAGTTTACAAATGTGTTGCTTTTCCCAAAACCTTCTACTCCTAGATCCAAATAAAACTTTCTTTTCTTTGAAAGGTCATGTGCAGGATGTCTTGTTGATTATGGATGTGTACAAGCTCGCCTTGAGTTTTAAGTTGTCCCGTTTAGAGCAGTTATGTGTGCAGTACATTGAGGCTTCTGTTGACCTGCAGAATGTTCTTAGCGTCTGTGAAAATGCAAATAAATTGCAACTTGACCAATTAAAGGTAAAGCATTTTTTTCTTTGGACGTTATAATCAAATGACTGTTAAATCAAAGCCATTAATACACACATTTTTTGTCTACAGGAGCATTGTCTTAATTTTGTGGTGAAAGAATCTCACTTCAACCAGGTGATTATGACAAAAGAATTTGAACATCTGTCCACCCCTTTGATTGTGGAAATCGTCCGGCGCAAGCAGCAGCCCCCTCCTCGGGTTTACTCTGACCAGCCAGTGGACATTGGTACATCTTTGGTGCAGGACATGAAGGCCTATTTAGAGGGTGGTGGTCTGGAGTTCTGTGACATTATCCTACTGTTAGATGGACACCCTCGGCCTGCCCATAAGGCTATACTGGCAGCACGATCCAGGTAGGGATTACCTTGGCAAATGAATTAAACTTAATTGCTACTATTATGAAAGGGTACATTTTCACAAAGTACATGATGCGTAAAGGTGCAACTTTTTAACTAACTTTTTGGTTTGGGCTCCATCACGTTCTTGCCTCTATGGACATATCATTAGTCTCCCTGGAATATTCCACAGTATGACATTATACAGCTATACCTTAGATTTATTAAATTACAAGTGGTTTTATAGTTCAAAAATACCCAGAAAAACAAGCATTCTGACTGCGAGCCAGAATGCCTCTCCACAGATCTGACCTGTAACTTGGTCTGGTTTTGTCTCCATGGAGATAGAATGGTTTAATGCCATGCTGTGAAACATTCCAGACAAAGCAAAAACATCTCCATGGAGAAAAGCATTTGACGGACCGTCCACTAGAAAAGTGAAACAATGCACCTTTTAATTTAAATATGAATGAGAGTAAGTTATTGTCACAGCATTATCCTTTGTCTCAACAGCTATTTTGAAGCCATGTTTCGCTCCTTCATGCCTGAGGATGGTCAGGTCAATATATCCATTGGAGAGATGGTCCCAAGTAAGCAGGCTTTTGATTCCATGCTGCGCTATATTTACTATGGAGATGTCAATATGCCTCCAGAGGATTCTCTGTATCCTTCTCTCGCTGAATTTAAGAAATATGATGCTTTTTGATTTGTATTTGAACAAATAACATAAATGTATCTGGTGTTTCTAAGAGTAAAGATCTTGTTCAGTTTCAGTTTATTAATACAGTTATTCACAAAAGCTAAAATAAGACATGCAATGTACATAAAGTCTGTAAAAAGAATATTCAGAAATTTAAGCTTATGATGCCTACCTGTGGAATAGAAATGCAATTTTGGTGAGAAATGGTGAAAAAAGACACTGGTCCTTAATGGCACTAACAGCTATCTGTTTGCGGCACCATATTATTACGGATTTTCAAATAACCGCCTCCAGGCCTACTGCAAACAAAATCTGGAAATGAATGTGACAGTGGAAAATGTGTTACAGGTATTTGTGTTTTAAACTTCTTGCTTGACCATGACCTCATCTTTATGATTTCATCATGCACAGTATGGCACTGGTTTCCAAGTTATATTTTGTTGTTTGTCTACTTCAGATTTTGGAGGCGGCTGATAAGACTCAAGCTCTAGACATGAAGAAGCACTGCCTCCACATTATTGTGCACCAGTTCATCAAGGTGGGTGGGATTGTATCTGGAGCGCTTGGGGTTTGCTGCCCACTCGTTGCAGCTGAGCTAACCCACTAGCTCCGTCTTCTTTGCGGGATACTGACATTTTTGGAATGGTATTTTACAGCTAGACCGGCTGAACAAGCACCTATAACAAAAGGGGTCACTTTGATTATTCCTTGTTATATAAAGCTTCCCTATGCTCACCCCATCTTTTCAGAATGTAATCAACTTTTTGTTTTTGTTCAAACACCACCCCTTTTATTTAGTCTGCTGATGTTCTGTTTATGGTTTGTTTATTTCATTTTCCTCTCCCGTTTCTAAAGGTATCCAAGCTCCCCAACCTACGATCCCTCAGCCAGCTGCTGCTTTTGGACATCATTGAGTCTCTAGCTACTCACATATCAGACAAACAGTGTGCCGAGATGGGATCTGACATTTAAGATGACTTAGACAAACCAGTAAGCTCTGATTCCTCTTGCTCTTCAAAGCTATAAGTGGCCCATACTTCAGTTATTCCTTTGTCTTGAACTACAGTATTTCTCTTTATGTTTGACCTTGCATGTTGTCATATTTCTTTTATTGATTATTCTCTGTCCTTCACATGTTATAAACACATCAATCATAAAATTTTAACATTTCTTGTAGAAATGAGTTTTTTTTTTTTTATCTTGCATTTTTTTGCAGATCCAAATCAACCAACATTTGTGATTTAAATGTAAGGAATTTGATGTATATTGTCTCTAAACTAAAGCCATTAGCCTATTAATTGTTATTTATATGAATAGATATTGCCTATGACTGACACTTTATGTATTTATGTATTGAGTGACATCAGTGTGTTGTATTAAGTGTATAGCAATCTATTTATAGCCTTATTAAACCTATTATGCATTTATTTATTTGTTTATTTGATTGGGACAGTGCATGTTAATGAACATACATGACAAAAGCACAAATGTAAACACGCCGGATTGTAGCCATACAGCTAATTTCCATCTGTAGTCCCACATGTTATTTCTTGTCTCCCTGATTTCACAATGACATGTTTAGTTTTACAGGAGATTCAGAGCAAGGCCAGGCAGGAGCAGGGCAGCATTTGATTCATTATAGTATGACTGAAGGAAAGGTTAGATATAGTTTAATTTACGCATGTAGGATACACCTCATTGTTTTTGAGACTGGTATGAAACATTGAGGATTTTTGCTAAGGGATTAAATTCGGGATGCATTTTAATTTAATTAACTGGTGGATTGTGATTATTAAAATAATAATTTATAAATAACTATGCACACATAAATGTGAAAATGCTAATCTAGATAAATGTTAATTTTTACCTGTGATTCAATGATCGAAGTCTGTCTGGTTTCTGCACTACCTGAAAAACTTTAGGTTAATCCATGACCTTCCATGAAATTACCCTGTCCTTCAGGAGTTTCAGCTTCCACAAGCCACAGATCTTACAGATAAGCCCAGACAATGACCCTTGTGAAAGACAAACTCATTACTATATTACACAATATGAACAAAAACTATGTTTACAGAATATCTTAACACTGTTATTAAGTTTTTCCTCTCTCATATTCTACAGGACCTTGTAAAATGTATGTGTATGTATGATGGTATCACTCACTCTGGAAGTAACTTGTGCTGGGCCTTTGTGAGAACTAAATCTCAAACACAAAGCACTATTCATGACACTTGATGCCTCAACTCAATCGATTCTCTTATAAGTCAGATTTATGTTAGGGTGGTAATGTGTATAAATACTTTGTCTTGAATATGTTTCATTTTAGGATATTTTCAGAATGTTATGGAATAGCCAGTTTATTCAGTAATAGCCAGTGGAGGCATCCCAGATCAGCATCAGGGCTTTTGTGTATTCAGCAGTGGCCAACTTGCTCATGTTTCGTTCATTTAAGCTTTTCTTGTATGCGCGCTGCACTGAATCCCTTTGGACGGATCCAGTTTCATCTTAAAACAGTCTTCCTTGTTCACTGTCCAGATATTTAACACTGAAACAAAACAGTGTGTCTCTTGTCATGGCACAGCATTTGCTATATCCCTCTCATCAAGTGCATTTTTGGACAGGTAAGTGGGCTGTCCAAGTTGGTCCTGTTACGTTTTAAGAGGTTTTCTGGAGCTTCCACTTTAGTCTCTGGCTTGCATCTTTAGAGTTAAGACAGAGTGGCTTCATTCACTGAAGAAGATGGTTTTCCTCACGCCCAAAATAATGCAAAGAACTGCTCTATTTGTGACATTTGGAGGTTTTGTCACTTCTTTGATGACCATGTTTATACCTTTTTGGAAAACGATGAATTCAGATTTAAATGAAATGGAGAACTGGTTTTCTGGATTGTTCCACATGTGTCTCTATACAGAAGAAGTAGGAATTCAGTGCAAGGCTTATGAGTCCATTTTAGCGCTGCCTTTGGACCTCCAGATCTCCAGAGTGCTCATGTCTATATCCATTGGAACAGGTGCCTTTTCCATGGTGACTGCATTTCTTGGTCTGGAAGGAGTGGAGATTTTTTCACCTGGAATCAAAAGAGGAATGCTCATCTTTAGCGGGGTGCTGACGTGGATCTCCGGCCTC
>KN512941.1:0-15608 GCA_000787155.1 Scartelaos histophorus | reverse complement strand
AAGGATATCTGTGCTGGAAAAAGGGGAGGGAGAAAGAGAGAGAGTCAGAGGAGGGGAGAGGGGGATTGAGAGGGTTTACATGGATGGAGAGAGAGAGATAGAAGGGGAGGAAGGGAGAGAGAGATGAGCGTGAATGAGAGGAAGAGAGGGAGAGAGATGGATAGGAATATGGCCAGAGGAGGGGAGAGAGGGATTGATTGGGATAACATGAATGGACAGAAGAAGAGAGGGAGGGATGGAGGGAAAAAAAGGAGTTAGAAAGAGAGACAGAAAGAGAGAGATGAGAGAAACTGAAAGAGAAGAGAAAGAGGGAGAGAATGAATGGATGAATGGATGAAAATAAAACCAGAAGAGGAGAGAGGGGGTTTATAGGGTTTACAGGGATGGATAGAGGAGGGAGAGAGAAGAGAGAGAAAGACAGATAAAGAGGGAGAGGAGAGAGAGATGGATAGTAATACCGCCAGAGGACGAGAGAGAGGGATTGACAGGGATTATATGAATGGAGAGAGCAGAAGAGGGAGGGAAGGAGTGGATAGAGAGGAAGAGGGAGATGAAGGAGAGAGAGGGAGAAAGAGATGGATGGAAATACAGCCAGAGAAGGGGAGAGAGGGATTGATAGGGTTTAGTGTACATGAATAGAGAGAGGAGGAGAGCGAGGGAGAAAAAGAGAGAGAGATAGGTGAAAATACAGTGAGAGGAGGGGAGAGGGGGATTGATAACGTTTTTGTGAATGGAGAGAGGAGAAGAGGGAGGGAAGGAGTGGATAGAGAGCGAGAAAGAAGTTCGGGGAAGAGAGAGAAAGAAGGTGAGAGAGATGGATGAATATAGCCCGAGGAGGGGAGAGAGGGATTGATAGGGTTTATATGAATGGAGGGGAGAGGATAGAGAGCGAGGAAGAGAGAGAGAGATGACAGAGAAAGAGAGAGAGAGGGATTGATAGGGTTTACATTAATGGGGAGAGGAGGAGGGAGAGGAAAGAGGGAGGGATGGAGAGAGAGAAAGAGAAAGTAGTGGACTGACACAGCCGCAGAGAGGGATTGATCGGGTTAACATGAATGGAGAGAGGATAGAAGAGAGAGAGAGGGAATAGCAGCAGAGAGAGGGATTGATAGGGGTTATATGAATGGAGAGAGGAGAAGAGGGAGGGAAGGAGTGGATAGAGAGGAAGAGGGAGATGAGAGAGAAAGAGGGAGAAAGATGGATGGAAATACAGAGAGAAGGGGAGAGAGGGATTGATAGGGTTTAGTGTACATGAATAGAGAGGAGGGGAGCTAGAGAGAGGAGGAGAGCGAGGGAGAAAAAGAGAGAGAGATAGGTGAAAATACAGTGAGAGGAGGGGAGAGGGGGATTGATAACGTTTTTGTGAATGGAGAGAGGAGAAGAGGGAGGGAAGGAGTGGATAGAGAGCGAGAAAGAAGTTCGGGGAAGAGAGAGAAAGAAGGTGAGAGAGATGGATGAATATAGCCCGAGGAGGGGAGAGAGGGATTGATAGGGTTTATATGAATGGAGGGGAGAGGATAGAGAGCGAGGAAGAGAGAGAGAGATGACAGAGAAAGAGAGAGAGAGGGATTGATAGGGTTTACATTAATGGGGAGAGGAGGAGGGAGAGGAAAGAGGGAGGGATGGAGAGAGAGAAAGAGAAAGTAGTGGACTGACACAGCCGCAGAGAGGGATTGATCGGGTTAACATGAATGGAGAGAGGATAGAAGAGAGAGAGAGGGAATAGCAGCAGAGAGAGGGATTGATAGGGTTTATATGAATGGGGAGAGAGATAGAAAGAGGTAAAGAGGAAGAGGGGAAGAGAAGTAGCCTCCCACAAGCGCTTTATTCTAGTTTTTCACAGCAGACGCCTCAGTAAAGATGAGAAATGGACAAATGAGAATGGGGAAGATGAAGCGATGAAAAAGACAGCACCAGATTCCTCTCTGTTATAGCAGGCTTAGAGCACAATGCTGAGAGATAGACGGGGTAGGAGCAATTTATATCAAGAAGTATGTTCCTTTGAATTGATTTAGCGTTAATTTGACCTCATTTATAAAGCGGAATTAGATTACATTGGATTTCTATTGTTGCAAACATTTGGGTTTTTAATATATGGTGACTTTATGACATACGAATATGGTTATGGAGCTGGAGAGAGAGAGATGACAGAGAAAGAGAGAGAGAGGGATTGATAGGGTTTACATTAATGGGGAGAGGAGGAGGGAGAGGAAAGAGGGAGGGATGGAGAGAGAGAAAGAGAAAGTAGTGGACTGACACAGCCGCAGAGAGGGATTGATCGGGTTAACATGAATGGAGAGAGGATAGAAGAGAGAGAGAGGGAATAGCAGCAGAGAGAGGGATTGATAGGGTTTATATGAATGGGGAGAGAGATAGAAAGAGGTAAAGAGGAAGAGGGGAAGAGAAGTAGCCTCCCACAAGCGCTTTATTCTAGTTTTTCACAGCAGACGCCTCAGTAAAGATGAGAAATGGACAAATGAGAATGGGGAAGATGAAGCGATGAAAAAGACAGCACCAGATTCCTCTCTGTTATAGCAGGCTTAGAGCACAATGCTGAGAGATAGACGGGGTAGGAGCAATTTATATCAAGAAGTATGTTCCTTTGAATTGATTTAGCGTTAATTTGACCTCATTTATAAAGCGGAATTAGATTACATTGGATTTCTATTGTTGCAAACATTTGGGTTTTTAATATATGGTGACTTTATGACATACGAATATGGTTATGGAGCTCTGCATTTGACCCATTCTTCACTGCACATGTCAGGAGCAATGCAGCACCCGAGGATCCATCTCCAGATCCTGAGCTAGGCAAGATCAGGACTGCTTTAGATGGAGAATTGAATAAAAATAATATAGTATAATAATAATAATTCTCCCTCCATTGGGGTTAGTAAAAGGACAAATTGGACATTTTTAAACCACGTCTTAAATATGGGCTATGTAACTTTTTGGTTGGGGGTCTGTCACCTGCTTGTTCCTATGGATATGTATTCGCTCTGCCTGGAATGTTCCACAGTATGACATTAAATAGCTTTATCTCACATTTATTCAATTACCGGTGGTTTTACTGCTCAAAAATACAGTGTTTACTAATGTGGACATTGTATCACCATGGTAACTAAATATTCCACCATAGGCATACATGACAACGTTTGCATCACTTCTAACAAAAGTGTTTAATTTCTTGATTTTTTTTTTATTTAGGCCAATTGGGGCCAAACACTTCTTAAAATGTTTTATTTATTTCTGATGTAATTCTCTCGCTCTATGATAACATATGATTAATGCACTTGGGTAATGATTCATGTTATGTGATGCACAGTGTATATTGTGTTATATATTGTGTGGTGTGGCCATCTTCTATCGCTCACTTTTTGATTGGCCAACGAATCCGTGGGCAGAAGGTCAATATGGGAGTGGCACACAGAGAGAACCGTGACCTGATGATGATCCACTGATCCAAACGTTACCATTCATTAAATGCAGTTTGGGAGTAAGTGTGCAGGCTTCTTTACCATTGCGAGATAGGGTTAAGGCCTTGTCAGGGGTCAGATTTCTCTCTGCTGCTGTAGTTTATCGACATATTTTCAAAAATGTTAAAATCCGAACAACATACTCACTTTTTCTTGCTTCTAATATTGAATAAACTCTGCCAGTATTTACGAAAGGAGGTCACTGCACGAAGCCCGGTCTATAATGCTTCCTAATACGATTCATTATATTGACAGACATTTATGGAGAGACTAGCACAGGAAGCTAAACAGACTGATGAAGTGTCAATTATAGCATCCTAGTCTCATATCTAACACTTTATTGAATGTGATCTGCTCATTTGAAATCTTTCACTCTCCCACTCCCCCTTTCTCCTTCAAGGCTAATTTTCTGTGCTATTGTTCGTACTGTATTTTATGCTAATATAATGCAATGATTGATACAGTGTGTGGAACCTTGCAAATTGAATGGTTCCTTATTCCCAGAAGGCCATTTTCTCATTAGGATGCAACTGGGGAATGCTATTAATCAGAGACACACAATATCTCCCATTGTGCACGACCAGACTTCAACCTTTCTGCTTTTTATGTGTTTTCTGTAAAGATGTGTAGTGCAACATTTAAAAATAAAACAGTGTGGATGTGAATGTACTAGAAAGGTCAAATATAAACATCCATTTCAATCCACATTAATTACTTAAAGATAATTAGAAAAGATATTTATTCATTATGATACAATTACAATTATTTTAAATGCATTAAGATCAATATGATAAGTAATAGTAATAGTAGTATATGTCCAATCCAACCAGTACAGGCCCCCTTAGTAGTAGTAGTAGCAGCAGCAGTAGTAGTAAAAACTGTTGTGTCCTTAGGAGGTAAAAGTAGAAACAGAAGTGATTAATATATAAATATACATTTTGATAGTTATTTTCCCTAATTATTCTGTGTTATTACAAATAATATTAGGTATAAAACTGTTTAAAATTCTGGTACAGCAGTAGTAGTAGTAGTGGTAGTAGTATTCAGTCTTCTCTACCTTGCAGTAATAGTAGTTTTAGCAAACCATATGCTGTATCCACACTGCTCGACTAATAAAGCTGAACAATGGTACATTGTAGTCCAGACCCGAGTCGTCTCTTGTGGCCACAGTGAGAATGGGACTTTGGTGTCAGGTAAAAATGAAAGTGCTGAGGAGGAGCGCACATCCCGGGGATCATTATTTTTCAGGAGAGAGTGACACTGCACCATTATATCTGGATCCTGCCTCCAGCAACACACACACACACACACACACACACACACATGCACGAACGATAAGAGCAGACTCACTGTCCAAGGCTCAGGGCCGATGTGTCCTGGTTTGGTCCTGGTTTAGTCCTGATGTAGGTGTGTTTTAGTCCTCTTCTGGTTCTGGTTTGCTCCTGATTTAGCTCTTGTTTTCTCCTCTCCTGATGTAATCCTGATGTAGTCCAGGTTTAGTGTAGGATTAGTAATAGTTTTTATGTCCCAGTTTGAGCCCAGTTTAGTCCTTATTTTTAGTCCTGTCTAGTCCAGGTTTAGCATCACCCCGTCATGATTTGGTCCTGTTTGAGCCCAGTTTATGATGACTTATTTTTAGTCTTGTAGTAGTCCTGCTTTAGTCCCAGTCTTGTCCTGTTTTTTAGTTCCTGTTTGAACACAATTTTAATGCAGTGTATGTCACACTTGTTTTTATTTTATACTAGTGTTGCTTAGTCCTGTTGCAGTCCCGATTTAGTCCTTGTCTAGTTGCAGGTTTAGTTCCAGTTTTAGCTAATGTTGTGACTGTCCCACAGAATTACACAAGCTTCTACCATCCATCTGATATTATGACATTATCCATTTCTAAAACAGGAACTAAATCTATAATGAAGTCTAGTAACTTTCAATTTACTCATTGGTTATTACAAAAATCAGCTTTGCGTTTTGATTAATTTTTACATATTATTTTTGCTCACAGATCACTCCATTACGCGGCCCCAGAGAAGGAGGGACTCTGGTGACGATTCGTGGAGAAAACCTGGGTCTGGATTTCTCAGAGATACAGGGAAACGTGAAGGTGGCAGAGGTCGAATGCACCCCCATCAGAGAGGGCTACATCCCAGCTGAACAGTGAGTCTTAAAGGGCCTGTGTTATTCTATTTTCTGATCTATATTATGTCGACAGCCTAATAATAAAGGATTACTCAAACATGTGTGAATGTAACAAAACACAACTCCAGATATGTTTTTGATGAGATAACAACATTCTAACATGTCTTATAGCTCACAAGAGTCCGTTTTGCGTACTATAAAACCTTTAATGTGCCTATTCACACACTGTTTGCTCCATTTTGTTATCACTCTAGGAAAATTCCTGCTAAAATGAAACTAGCCCATTGATGGTGTTTTCAAAGCAGATGCTAACCTCTCAGAAAGGCAGGATTTTTTCGGTCATATGTAAATGGCTGCTTTGGCTGGCAGTTTGCAGGGAGTGGAAGAGACAGCTCAGTAATGCCTGGTTTGTTTAGTTTGCTCAGCTTTTAATATTGGGTTCATTTATGCAAACAGACTGTGGCAGACTACAAATGTGTGAACTCGGATAACACACAGAGAATATAGTCATGGTAATGGTGAAATAAATGTAATGCCAGGAACGCACAATGTTAGAATATTTTATAACTTTGTAGAGTGGGCCTATTGTAAGCGTTGTACCTGATATTTACAGTGTTAAAAATACAAAAAACTGAAATAGTTAATTTGAAAAGGTTTGGAGTGGTCCAAAGTTATTCCTCACTTTCCTAACCCATTCTTAGGATCCTAATTATTCACCGCAATGAGTTACATAGCTTACATAGCTATAGCTTACATAGCACTCACATAGCTTTCAGAGGCCAGAGCGGAGTTTTGCTAACAACTGGCATGCTAACATTTCATCAGCATTACTTCCTGGTTCACAGATGATGAAAACACTTGTGTTTTCACATTGTGTTCATGCACTTTTCAATACTGATTTTGCCTATACAACCCCTCAAAATTATGCTCAGGAATTCAAATGAAAATGTATAGTATACAGTAATTCAAAATAATAAAATTCAAATTAAATTGCCAAATTAATATGATAAAAAATGTAGTAATTTTTAATTAAAAAAATGTAAGTTGATAGTATCAAATCAGCTAAATGAATTATAATTAAAACATAGGAAAAACATAAGGATTTATGCATGATCAAAAGACTAAAAACAAATTATAGGTAAAATAAATTATTTTGAGATAGAAAACTATATGTAAGAACACGTGGTAGTACTATGTAAACAGGCATGGATTGTTTATTTTTAATTATTATATACACTTGTTATATACACATAACAAAAACAAAGTACTGATTGTGTTGTTTTCTTGCAGAATCGTGTGTGAGATGGGCCGAGCAGAGACCAGTCAGTACACAGGGAACGTGCAGGTCTGTGTGGGAGTGGGAGAGTGCAGACCTGAATTTATGGCAAAATCCTCCAAATACTACTACTTTGTGGTGAGTCACTTTGTGTACTTTGATTCAGGTTTGCACAATATCCTCTTTCAATTTAGAAAAAACTCATTTTGCCACTAAAACACAGGGAACTGATGTTTCAATAATACAAAAATACATTCAAATGGGAGCATGGGGACTATTCTTGTGTTGTATTGTAATTTTATGGCATATGTGTATTTAATTGTATATAGTGTATTGATACCAGATTTATTATCAATTCATATCTGGGTTTTGATACTTCTGACAATCTACGTATCTCCTTAAAACATATTTAAAAAGCCAATCTACTGATCATTTGCAGTATATGGTAATAACCCAACACTTTGCAGTTAGATCCCAGCCTTTACCGGTGCACGCTAATGTTATGTCCTTGAGCAAGACACTTCACGCATGAGTGATAATTGGCGGCGAGAGAGCATAGAAGAAGCTTATCACCATGGAGTGAATGAATAAAGTAATATAAAGCTCTGAATATATTAAAAGGCACTGTACAGATCCAAGGCGTTTTCATTATTATCGTTGCTATGACAGCCCTGTACCATCCTGTATATTGCGATACTATCTGAGCCTATATTAATCCCCACTCTCCTCAACCCCCTTCTGCACTTAGATACCCAGAATCCTCAGCATTAAGCCGAACCGCGGGCCTGTTTCCGGGGGAACCATCGTCAACATCACCGGAAGCCACCTGGACGCCGGGAGCAACGTGTCCATCATGTTTAAGGACCAGCCGTGCACGTACCTGAGGTGAGAGAGGAGCCAATGTGGATCTGTCACTCACACTTCACCACTCAATTAACGGCTCTGTCAAAGCCAATGGGAGTCTATCAGCCGGAGGAAGTCCGCTCAAACATTCTGACCTTGGGCGGAATACGCTGGTGTTAGTGTGAAGGTTAAAGTAGCGAGAAATAAATCGGCGTAACATCTGTGTGAATATCACATTTATCTATCTAATATTTTATTTGAAGGTTGCAAAAGATTGCTGGTGAAAAGTACACAGTGCACTTTCAGGGTTTGTGTAATTTTTCTGGTGGAGGATTTGTCACCTGCTTGTCTCCGAGGAGATGTTTTGCCTCGATTATTCCACAGTACGGAAATAAACTTTGTAATCTCAATGGAGACAGGTCAATGGTCAGATCTATGTGATATGAATTCATGTTTTTAAAGTGTTTTCGAGCCATAAAACCCTTTTAATTGAACAAATGCAAGGCAGATATGTTTAATGCTTTACTGTGGAACATTCTTTTCTAGAGGAGGATTTGACACCCTCTTGTTTGGAGACAAGCAGATGACCCCACTCGCAGTAACAATGCATGTTTTTAAGATGCTTTTGAGAAAACAAAAAACAAACTACGAAAAAAAAAAACTGTAGTTGAATAAAGCGAGATGGATAGGTAAATTCAGTGCCAAAGTCTTGAAATTTCCAGACAAAGACGTTTAAAAAAAAATTGATATATTTTGATATTTAGTTGTTTTTTTTTTCGACCAAAACCATTAACCTTTTTATTTTGTAGATGTTGTGACTTATCTAATAATCATTCTTAACAGACTATTAACTCTTTCTTTCTTTATGCTTTAGTAAGATAAGTAAAACATTTAGAACAGTTTCCAGACATGCATGAAACGTGGAAATGCACTGTGGTCAGTACATTATAACCTCTGTGCTTGTATTTGCTGTAGGAGGGGCGGTCTGTGGCTTACCTGTCGCACTCATGCATCTCTCCACGGTTACGGGAACGTGTCTGTGTCCGTGAGCATCGACAGGGCCCATCTCCAGAAGGACCTGAGGTTTGAGTACGTGGAGGACCCCACCATCACCAGGATCGAGCCCGAGTGGAGCATCTACAGGTACAGGAGACAAGTCAACACGTGCTTATGGAAATGTGAACATATTATTATAAATGTCTTGTGTGTGTTTTTTCAGTGGGCATACACCAGTGACAGTAACAGGGACTAACCTGGACATCATTCAGACTCCACTGATCAGAGCCAAGTACAACGGACACGAGACACTTAATGTAAGACAATTCTTTACTTTTCATAAACATGTAAAATCTGATACAGGCTTTAATCAGTTATACTATGGGCAAAGTTTGTGAAAGTTTAAAATTGCTGTTGACCATAGAAGATGTAAAGAAAATCTACTGTATATATTTGATACAGTAAATCTCTTGTGTTTTGGTTAAAGTGAGGCTGTTTCTGAGCCAACCCCACACATAAATCCAAGCCTGGGTCTGTCTCAAGGCCTATGCTGTTTAATAACTTTTTAGTAACGTTCACACTGGTACACAAACCACATTAAAATTAGGAATAAACCTGGAACTAAACCTGGACTAGACTAGGACTAAACCAGGACTAGAACCGACCAAACTACATAAGCTAGGCTAAAACCTGAAAAACAATTGTGAACACACCGGCCCTAAAGCTATTTTAACAGCACAAAAACACTAAAATTTACTCTTGTGAGCTTTAAGCCATGTTAGATTGTGTTATCAAGTTGTGTTTCGTTTAACCTTTACATGTATGAGTAACCCTTTATTATTAGTCTGTCTACATTTCCACCGTGTGATGTCATGAAGTGGTACTTTTCAAGTTAACGGCTACTTTTACCTTTTATTTAGCAGAGACTGACAATTCCAGGGTTGAAATCATTCAAATGATTCTAGTGAAGGTGCATGGAGTTTAAAAACACAGTGGAGCACTTCCTGTATTATCACATGACATCACAAGGTTTGTTTTTCTTGGATAGAAAAACACAGCCTAAATATGTATGATTTGTGTGTCATGTATGTTTCCATGTGTACTGTATGTTTTTAGCAGTAGTAGTAGTAGTAGTTTATTCGGTCATCAGCTTCACAACGCAGAACAAAATAAAACATAGACTACAGCCTCATAAATCATGACCGAAAGGGTTTAGGCTGAAGTAAAAATACAAACAGCATTATAACATAGATCAGAAAAAGGGTCATGTCCTTTAGCATTAAAACAATGGGAGTAAAGAATAGTTTTTGATAATTATAGCAATTAGCACTTTCAGTGTTTGCTAAATATTGATGATAACAGCTCTTTTAGCTGTGTTATGAAGCTACAACTGAATCTTTTATTCAGAGACACTTTACATATTGTCGTGTCATGGTGTCATGTAATACAGTCAGCACTTTCACTGTGTTTAAACTCCACACACCTTCATCTGGAGTTTAAACACAGTGAAAGTGCTGGCTGTATTACATGACACCATGACACTTTACATATTGTCTGTTGTTCGTGTCATGGTGTCATGTAATACAGTCAGCACTTTCACTGTGTTTAAACACCTTCATCTGGATCACTGGGATAATTTCAACCCCGGAATTGCTCATCTCTGTTAAACAAAAGGTAAAATGTAGCTCTTAACTTAAAAACTAACGCTTCATGACAAACAATACAGGATTACTCAAACATGTGTGAATGAAACAAAACACAACTCCGGGTCTGTTTTTGAAGAGGTCTAACATTGCTCGAAGCTCACAAGACTCCATCTTGTGTAACGCGGGACCTTTAAGTAACCTCAAACATTTTTTTATAGCTCTTCACGAGAGGTGCACCAAGGTAAATGGGTCAGGGCTAAAATAGTAGATAAAACAGCGTATTGTGAGACAGCAGGTGGCATTTGAATAAAGAGAAAGTGATAACAAAGCTGGAGTCTGACCCTCATCAAATTCACTGTGTCTATGGCGTTGTAGCACCCAGGGGAGGTGTATTAAAGGGTGCTGTGAGCTGATTGAAAACACAGGGAGTGACAAAGGGGGTAATGCTAGCTTCATGGTCCATTTGAGCCGGGTCACCATCCATATTTAACATCTGTGCGACTCTGTGATTAGAATACTGAGTCACTGTGTCTGAAAGCAACTATACTACAATACTAGATCATGGTTTCAGTCCATTCTTGGCAGAGCTGGGTAATACTGCTATATTTTTAAAGAAATTGTGCAACTTTTTAAAGAAATTGTACTTTGCAGAGGACTTTTCTAGCAGCTTACTTTTCCTCCTTTTTTGAAAATGAGTTTGGGCTTTATTTACAGGTTTGTCCTTCAAATTACACCTCAAATTATAATTTAAATGTTACTGACCGTTAATCTTTAAAGCTGCTTTGTGTAACTTTTTTGGTTTGGAGTCAAAAATACTTAGAAAAACAGGCTTTCTGACTGTGAGCAGGGTCGCCTCTCCACAGATCTGACCTGGAACTAAATCTGATTTGATCTCAGTGATGACAGAAAATTTTAATGCCATACTGTGAAACATTCCAGGCAAAGCAATAACATCTCCATGGAGAAAAGCATTTGATGGACTCTCCACCAGAAAAGTTGCACAATGCTCCTTTACGTTGCCCAAAAGCTTTTTTATTGGACCTCTACTTTGTATAATATGAATACTTTGAATAATATTATTTTGAAGTAACGTTACTCTTACTTGTGTATAATTTTTGGCTGCTCTACCACCTCTGCTGGTTTGCCCAAAAACTACAGCAGTGGTTCTCTTTGTTCATTTGAGAGTAATTTATTCACATTTTATTTTTCGGTTAGAGTTTCGGTTACACTAATAGTAGCACTGTGTATTTCATCAAATTTTAATTGAGATTCAGACATTTCTAATTAATAACTGTCATTGATCAGTTTGGGTCTTTTTAATGAAGAGGTCCACAGCCAATGTCTTCCTGTAAAACATGTGAGTTTTAGCACAGTTCACATGAAGAAATTTCACTATTTTTGTGACAGTGATTAAAAGTCTGTTTTCTTTATACTCCGGAAATTAATATTGAAATCCATTTGTAATCGTTTTTAATAAGAACATTTTAATTAAATTGAAAAACAAAACAAAACAGCAACAATCATTTTCAATAAGAGAAACATCTTTGATTAAAGATGCATTAAATTTGCATTATCTTCTTCTTTCATTTACAGGCGATTATACTGCTAATTAATACGTTCTAGCCTCTCCACAGATCTGACCTGTAACATGTGCTAAATGCTTGTCTCTATGGCGATAGATACATTTAAAATCTTATTTTTCAAGATTCCAGGCAAAGCAATAATATCCTCATGGAGAAAACAGTATTTTAGCAAAGTTCAGCCTACAAGTCATATTTCAGACCTTAGTATAATCTTGGTGTATAGTCCTGGTTTAGTTCTGGTTTAGTCCTGGTATAATCTTGGTGTATATTCATGGAATAGTTCTGGTTAAGTCCTGGTATAATCTTCGTGTATAATCCCGGTTTAGTCCTGGTATAATCTTGGTGTATAGTCCTGGTTTAGTCCTGGTATAATCTTGGTGTATAGTCCTGGTTTTGTTCTGGTTTAGTCCTGGTTTAATCTTGATGTATAGTCCTGGTTTAGTCCTTGTGTAATCTTGGTGTATAGTCCTGGTTTTGTTCTGGTTTAGTCCTGGTTTAATCTTGATGTATAGTCCTGGTTTAGTTCTGGTTTAGTCTTGGTATAATCTTGGTGTATAGTCCTGGTTTAGTTCTGGTTTAGTCCTGGTGTAATCTTGGTGTATAGTCCTGGTTTAGTCCTGGTATAATCTTGGTGCATAGTCCTGGAATAGTTCTGGTTTAGTCCTGGTATAATCTTGGTGTATAGTCCTGGAATAGTTCTGGTGTAGTCCTGGTATAGTCTTGGTGTATAGTCCTGGTTTAGTCCTGGTATAATCTTGGTGTATAGTCCTGGTTTAGTTCTTGTTCGGTTCAGTCGTGGTTTTATCTGGTTCTGGTAGGAGTGAATGGAACAAAGGCAGCTGGCATCAGACTAGATTTCGATTTCAGACTTTTGAAGAAATGGGGCACTTTACTGTAAAACGTGGTGTAATTCTGCGGTGAAGTGACACAGAGCAGAGACGGCAGCACGAACAAGTGACAAAGAAAATGAATGATCAGGGATGGAATAACAGCAGAAGAATGAGAGAGAGACAGAGCAGAAGGAGAGGTAGATAGAGAAGAGAGATAAGAGGGTTTCAGAAACGAATGGTATTTCTGTATGACTTCTGTGCCCTAGAATGTAACTTTGTAGCCAAAAATATAAAACTAAACAAAGCGTTTTTCATTTTGGTTGCACTGATGATGAGTTACTGTGAGTGGGTTTGCATCTCCATAAACTTGACTCTTATTTGACCTGGAGGACGTGTGGTTTTAACTTTCTGTTTCCATGGAATCATGCAGAAGACGTGCCACCTCCAGAAAGTTGCACACTGTATCTTTAAATGACCATTTAGCTTTTAACTGTCGTATAATATTCATGCCCATAGTTGTGTTTAAATTAGTGCATGTTCCAGTGATCTTGCATATTTACTTACTGTAAACCTGTTGCTATAGTATAAATATATATGAAACTCAAATGACAGTGGCAAAAATATTATCGTTAGCATCATTAGTTGTATTAACATAAGGTGATAGTGACAATAGTATTGTAGTACTAGGAGTAGCAGCAGTTGTTGCATTAGGAGACCTAGCTGCTATTACCTGGCTGCACTGCATTACAAAAGTGTAAAAGTATCAAAATTGTTAGCAAAAATGTGAATACGTGATGTTTTGTTTTAGTGCAGATTTAAAAGTTTCTTACCGTACTCTGGTTTGATTCAGTTCCTGTGTCCCTTCTTTGTCTCACTATGTTTGCCCAGTTCCTGTTCATTGTGCGTTCTTTCATAGATATAAATGTGTGTGTTTGTAGTTGTGTACCGTCTTGAGCCCCACCACCATGCTGTGCCAGGCCCCAGAGCTCGCCATCAGCCTGTCCCGGCAGCTGGAGGTCCCCGAGAGGCCGGACGAGTTTGGATTTAAGTTGGATGACGTGCAGGCTCTGATGGCTCTCAACAACACCAACTTCATCTACTACCCCAACCCCGAGTTTGAACCTCTCAGCCTGTCCGGGGTGCTGGAGCTCAAACCAGGATCTCCAATCATACTCAAGGTACACGATACAGAGATATACTGTATAATGGCACTTTTTCCATGTAATTACTGTATGAACCTTTAAATTAAACCATTATCTGCACAAGCAATGCAGACTTCTGTACCATCATTATATCATTAAACAAGCTTTTTCTGATGCATTTTTTTTCCATTTTAGCACCCTGAATAGACTCTTCACACAGTATTAGCAATAACTATACCAGTAAACATTCAACATAAACATTCATATCGTGAAAATATTATAGAGATTCGGATTTTGTTACATCCCAGTTCAGTACCTTAAATCCACTCAGTAATGTTTATCTATTAACACCTGCATGTTCTCTTCTTACAGGGGCGTAACTTTCTCCCACCGACCAACAGTGGAAATGGGAAGTTAAACTACACTGTGTTCATTGGGGACAAGCCGTGTATGCTGACAGTGTCTGAGACCCAGCTCCTCTGTGAGTCCCCCAACCTCACAGGACGACACAAAGTACTGGTAAGACTTTCATTACTTTTATACATTGGAAGTATTAGTTAAATGTGCTCTGTCAGTAGCTAATATCCCTATGGCTTCACTTTATGGTAAAGTCTCAGGGAAGTAGGCGCCATAGCAGAAAGAAAATTCACATATTATGAATATGATTGGGTTTTTTTTGTTTTGTTTTTTTATTTCAGGCCAAAATTGATATTTTAAATTTGTGGCAAATGATATTCTCTAATAACTAATCAGTCCTTGACTGAAAACAAAACACATAAGGACACTGTACAGGACAAGTCAAAACCATGAAACAGATGAATCATAACACAATACAATACAAAAGTGGATGATGATGATGTGAGTGTTTATTTGTTAAAGTTAGCTTTGGGATATTGAGCCTAGCACCGCTCTGAACCCTGATTGGTCAGTGTCTGATGTCAGTGGGCGGCGCTAGGCCAGTATTCATGTGGGGAAAAAATTAGTGCCAATGAGAAAACTGAAAACAACAGAACACCATCTTGGGTTCATTTTCCAGATCGTATTACACTTCCATGGGAATATCTTATCAAAATCTCAGCAAGAAAACTAAAATTGTCTCAACTTTTATTTTTCATTTGTTTTTGTTTTTGTATTGTTATTCCTGGCTCAGGTGCACTACAGTATAAATAATTCTCGCGTGTCTCCGTAGTCCTTAGTCCTTGCTTCCCATTAAATTGAAATTCAGTTATCCTCATTTGAAAAGACCACACAGCCTGCAAAAAACACAGCAAAACTGAGTCAGACAGTCTGTGGTCACGCAGACAGCCAGCAAAGCCAATGATACACAATAGATGTAGTGAGAGTGGCTTTGTTTCCGTCCAGTGTCCACTTCCAGACAGAATATCCCTAATCACATCAGCACTCTGGCCCTGTTATAGCCACAACGCAGACAACAGACAAACAAATGAGCCGTCTCTGAACAGTAAGCTTCTGCAAACTCAATAAAGACCCCATTTGTGGCTCTTTCTGGGGCCATTTTAGACCATTTACTTCGTGATTTTACCATAGGACCAAAGAGAGGTGGTGAGAGCCTGACCAGAAACATGGGCACTTTACTGTACGCAATTAGTGATAGGTGAGCCACAGCTAAAATACAAGTGCATTATGGGCACTATGGGTTTGTTTGGGTGTGTACATATATAT
>KN512929.1:0-14478 GCA_000787155.1 Scartelaos histophorus | reverse complement strand
TAAATCCAAACGGGGCTAATTACCTCTCTGGACACCAGTAAAGCAGCAAACTGGAACAGCTCAGGGTTAAGTGCTTTGCTTCAGGCTTACATCCACAGCAGTTAATGAGAACAGAACCTGAATTATTTTGTACTGACCAATAGTTCGCTAACGCAACAGCATGTTCTTAAGAACTGAAAGGAAATTAAACCAAGTACTGACTTAAAAGTAGATCTTACATAGAGGATTTTCTTAACTGTTCATTGCATCACATGAAATAGGTTTAAGAAAAGATTTTACACATGTTAGACGTTAGTAAAAGTAAAATGTTTATGACTTCAGCACCATGGACAGCACCATACAGTGGCTGTTGACTGTGGCTGCCTCCAGGTGTCTGTGGATGTTGTATGCTTTAAAAAAAGTTTTTAATTATTACTATTTTTCACTTTAACACACTTTTAAAAATCACAAGACACAAAACCATTCCTAAATTAAAACAGAATGTAAAACACTGCTCTAAGTACAGTTTGTGGTCAAAATATCCACACAGCCATCAGATTTAGACTGTGTCAAATATTAAATTAGCACAATTTTCAAATCTGTGCTTTTTAGCATTTTGCATCCAAACTGTGTTAAACTTTGACCATGGAGTCTCTGAATGAAAACCTGGTTCTCACAGGCTTTGACTTGTGGGTCTACAGTCTTTAGACTCTGATAAGAATGAGCTGTATTTAGGTACATACAGTATAGCATGTACAGAAACAGTTTTACAATTAAATAGTTGCCTAAACTGTCATTAGGTCTGGGCCTCGACCAGCTAATCATTCACCTTCAGTTCATGTGCCAGCTCTATATTGTCCACAAGATGGCACTTGACTAAAATGTTGTGCTTAATCCAATGCAGACTTAAAATGCTGATGTAGTCCGACTGTGGCCTTTAGTGTGATTGGGGCTATGGCCTGTGAGTGAGTGCGTAAATAATTAACATGCAGTGGTTCCTTTCCAGCGATGGACTCATTACTACATGTTCAGATGACTTCAGGTTTGCCTTTTCACTTCTTCCTGTCGGCTCCTCGCTCGTCCACTCTCCTCCTCGCTCCTTCTCTCAGCTTGTTCTGCTTTTGCTCACTTCCTCTTAAACCTCATATCATAGCAGGTTATTCTTCTCAATTTTCCACAGACAACCCACCCACATAAAATATCCCAACAACAAAATTTGTGTAAAATAAATAAATAAACTGTACTCAATATACATCATTATGTAGTATTCACTTTTATATTATATCAAAACATGTGAATTTTCATATTTTAGCCATTAAATGAAACTTAATCTCAAATCACTAAATAGAGCAATCATATTTAGTACAGACCTTATATATTGGACTGTATTAAACCAGTATGTATGCATTTTTCCTCAACATCTGCCATATACTGACACACTTTTACTGCATCCTTCCCATTGTATTCTTCCAAAGTAATCAGACGCATTGCCTTCCTTTGTTCCCCTTGTGTTCCAGTAAATAAGGCCAATCCTCTGAAGGCAGGATTTTATTAAGTGCCTTGTATAAGACAAAATTAATTTCCACAGAAAGCCTCCTTAACCTGTGCAGCCGACTGGCTCCAACAACATTATAGACAGGATTTGTGGCTCATATTTACTTTGGCCCTGTCTTTACTTTAAATATTACTGTTATAATTGGAAATGAGCACGTCGCCCAGACTAACAAGGGAATACAGCCCTAGCATAACTGAAATAAAGAGCCACAAAACTAGTTCAGTTTAAATTCTTCATGGCAATTAAATTTACACACCCAAAAATATCTTAGTTCAAAAAAACTTAGTGATCCTAAATTAAATTTTGTGGACTCACCACATCGACGAGCTGAGAGATTTTGAGGCCAAAGCGGACAGTGATGGTGTCATTGGCGTGTTGGACTGGACGGACCCACTTCTGGTATCCATGGAAGAGGTTTCTCAACAGAGAATCCTCCAATTCTGCCAGGGACACAAAGGACTCATCCGGAGCTGCAAGGCACAATTAGGGTAGATTATTAGTATATGAAGGGATGCACAGAAAACTGGT
Organism: Scartelaos histophorus; assembly: GCA_000787155.1. Taxonomy (NCBI): domain Eukaryota; kingdom Metazoa; phylum Chordata; class Actinopteri; order Gobiiformes; family Gobiidae; genus Scartelaos; species Scartelaos histophorus. Next base: position 12,416 of record KN512929.1, on the reverse strand, counting down.
TACCCTTTTGTCTTCTTTTATATCACTTTTCAGTTTGTCAGGTCAGTCTTTCATCAATTTTTTCCTCAACAGGAATCTTAGTCCTGAAGATCTAGAGGCTCTAGAGGTTACACTTTGGTATGTTAATGTTTACCAAAACCAAAACTAGCTTTTACAATACTCAGTGTACCATGTACCACCAGTGACAATAGTCTAAAAAGAATTACATAGTCTGTAATTCTGTCCAGTTACTACAATTTCCAAGGAGTGAGATTGACAATAGTCCAATCTTGTCTAACATGGCAGTTTACAAGTACAAAAGCTGAATCCTAAAACATGTAAAAGCCCTCCAATCAAAACAAAGTATTATAGTGAATAAATCAGTCTTACATTGTATTTGGACCATGCTTCAGTTATAAAAGTCAATACAACCTTTCCATGTGCTGCAAGCAGAAGGCACATATACATTATTCAACTCTCCTTATTGTTTTACATGTTTAAGTACACACAGTCCCAGTGACGCACACACACGTGGTTTCATTTTGCGAAGCAAGCTGAAGGTAAAAATAAGTCTGACATCAATCCCACACATCTGCCCCTCCCAGTGCAGGGCAGACTGACATCTGCCTGAGCCCAGGGACGGCCTCAGTATCCCACAGGCCCGGGCACTGATCAGGCTGACATGATGCCCTCAGACGGGGTGGTCGCTGCAGGAGACGAGGCTCTGAGCTCCGGCGCAGTGTTCGTTCAGGCAAGAGACACACGAGTGAGTTAGAGGGTGACACTGAACACTCTACTTCCCCTTAAGATCGTATGTTTGTCATTGTGGCGAGCATGCTCTGACAATCACTAGGTTGTGGCAATGTAATGCGGTAAAATGTCTCACAAGTCATTTAGAAGTCTCTGCAGGTTTGAAATAAGTGAACTGCAGTGTTTATTTATACACTACGCAGACATGACGTTAAGGAACACCACTTTGTATTCCAAATGGACTTAACCTATTTAAGAACCAAGACTGAACTAGAAAAATCCCACATGTTGTGTTAATGTGGCTTTGAGGAAGTAAAAGTAGTACTAGCAAAAGAGTGGGTTTCTTTTACATTACCAACTGCTTAATTTAACCACATGTATGTTTTTTTTGTTTTGTTTGTTTGTTTGTTTTTTGGCTGCTGTGTGTGTATGTTTTTATAATCCCTCAGTCATCCAGGTAGGGACCATACAAAAGACAGTTTTATTCTGTCAGCTGAACCAAGTTTTTAGAGTGTTTCGCAACAGTATTCAGTTCTAACACAATTTTGGTAAGGACTGGACTAACATTGTCCAAACTTTCTCCAGTACAGGCATACAAACTAAAACTACAAAACTGGAAAATATATTTATAAAAATATATGTATATACTCTAATCTGTCCCATGAAACAATTACCGACTTATCTTAAAGGTGCATTATATAAAGGGTCCACCACCATGGAGATGTACTGTTTTTCCTGCAGTGTTCTATAGTAACTTTATTTCCAATGAGAAAAGCAGGTAATGCCACACAAGTCAGATCTGTGGAGACACAGGCCCTCTCACAGTAGAATACATGCTTCTCCATCCTCCTTTTTGAGCAATAAAACCACAAAATCTGTATATTTAATGCCATATACTGGGGAAACATAATACCAGACGAAGCCTTCCATCTTCACCCTGTCATTTAGACATTTATGGCCTTTTATCAAAGTCACTCAGACCAGAATTCTTCACACTTGTATTTGAAGGACAAAGTGTTTATTTACTGCCCATTCACTACTCCAGCTGACAGCTCTGATCAGCTACACTCAGCTCCTTTTATCAGACTGTGCTAAAGGTGCTTGTCTCTATGGCGATGTCATTGCTCTGCCTGGAATGTTCCGCAGTATGACATTAAACAACTCTACTTTACATTCATACAGGCATTCTCACTGTGAGCAGGGTTGTCTCTCCACAGATCTGGAATGTAACTTGGTTTGGTTTGGTCTCCATGAGGTTAGAAAGGCTTAATACTGTGAAACTGAGTGTTTTGTAGGGCTGTAAACAGAGTGATTCTCTGATTTGATAATCTGCCTAGTCCTTGTCCTGACATTCTCATTAGCTTCTTAATTCAATCTAAGAACTGCTACAAATTTAACAAAAATAATAACTAACAATTAATAACTAATTTAACTAAGACATTTCTGGTTAAAGTGTTGGTAAATCTTTTGTGAGTATTTTAACAGAACCTACCGTAATGACTCGTTTCTTCTGATATAGGACATATGACAGTAGCATTTTTATTTATTTATTTTTTTAGTTTGATTGTTTGTCATTTAATCATTTGCTTCTCACATTATTTCTCAGTGAGTCTCACAAATCCAAACGCATTAATGCCATAGTAGATTTTTGGCAAGGGCGTTAAGCAGTCTGAACAAAGGCACAGAGCCAAACCAAGTTCAAGTAATCGTCCAGCTCTCCATGGGGCTGCAGATGTATGGAGAGAGCTGATAAGAGGCAGGAGCAAGGACAAAGTGACCCAGTACTAGTCCCTGTAGAGCAGGACAGAGGCAGGACTCAGGCGCAGGAGGGTGAGAGGTGGGGAGCGGGGCAACTGTCGAGGCAGCAAGAGCCACTCTGGATTAAAGACAAATGATGAAGCTATATACTTGTATTTATAATATGCAGTTAATCCAAGAGCCCATATTATGCTATGTTATAATGTTGTATCTTCATCAAAAACATACCCAAAGTCCTGTTTCATTTCATTCACATGTGTTTAACACACAAATCCTGCATATTTAGGATATATTCCAACATGGTTAAAAATAAGAGTATATTTTGTATATTTTGTGTAATACAGAACCTTTAATTATTGTGGAGATGGTGAAAGTTAATAGAGTAAAAGCATGTAAATTATCACTTAATAGGCCTAACAAACACAACAGAATTGATGCTATGTTCATGAAACGCTGAACATAATGCTCAGCTAACTGTGTAGAACACGCTTCAAATACAAAACAAAAACACTGTCATGTATTAATGAGGCTGGCAATACAAAAGTCAAATGCAGGTCATATTATAGAATAACAGAAAGGACAAACAATGCATGAATTATTAAACAGTGCATTCTAAAGGTCATTTAGAATCAATATTAACTTGTTCCAAAAGTGATGTAAGCTGCAGCAAACTAGAAAGAACAAGTAAATCCCACAATTAAAAGCAAGGATCAAAACTTTGATTGTGTCTTCTATAAAGTTTCCTCCACATTACGTGAAAAACTGAAACTGTGATTTCTTCAAATTGCATCAGGCCTTAAGAAAAGCCCTTATTTTGTAAAAAATATAACATGCTAAAATCTTTGCTCAAACCTCTCAACAGGAAGCAGCTTTGAACACATGACACTGATCTGTAAAAGCACAAAGCCCAGACCACAGGGATGCACAACACGCTTCATCATGTACAGTGTGTGGCAAAGAGCTTTGGGAATTAACAATCGTTCAAGCGACAGCTTAATGACTTTGAGTTGTACCTTGTGAATTTTTAAACAGTGTGAAATGGTTTTGTTCACAACACAGTGTTAAAGTTACCCCCAACTGAGAGAGATTATGTTACATATATGGTCTTTTATAAATATGAAATAAAGAATTATTTCTACTAAAATAAAACTGTTTTTCTTAGAGCCTATAGATCACAATTTTACTTACTTACTTTACTTACGTACTTATTTTTATACAGCCTTAAAAAGTTATCAAATCCCAACTAACCAAGACCAACAGTATACATACCAAAGGGATGTGTCTCTTAAGGATCTGAATTACCTCATTGAAAATAAATTATATTACTTTTCAAAACACAAAATGTGTTATGTATCTTCAAATAGGCCCAGTTAAAGTGAGATTGACTTAAAATATTACGCTACTTTCTGATCTATGTTATAATTTTCTTTTGTCCTCATCAAAAACATGTCAGAAAAAGTATTTGTTTTATTCATGTTTAACACACAAACTCTGCATATTTAGCCTGATTTCTTCTCTCATACAGAAAACACACCTTGTGATGTCATGTGGCAATACAGGAAGTGCTCCACTGTGTTTTTAAACCCCATTTACCTTCACTAGAATCATTTGGATGACTACAGCTCTGGCATTGCCAAGCTCTTAACTAAAAGTAAATTGTAGCTGTTCACTTTAAAACTACCACTTCATGACATCAAAAGGTGGAACAGAGCATTTTGAGCTTTGAATATGTAGAGAGACTAATAATAAAGGATTTTTGATGCGATGCGACATCATAACTTATGGCTTAAAGCTGACCAGAGTCATTTTTGAGGAATATAGGACCTTTAATACTGAAGTAGATGCATAGGTCAGCATTCAAAAACAAGTGTGTGACTGAGGCTAAGGTGAGAGTGAGAATATTGATTTCCCCGTGCAGCCTGATGGCCTGGGGGATGGGGGAGCTTTCTGCGGGGGAAATTATAATGCAATGCAATGTGACTCTCTGTGTGTGCATGTGGGCACTGCATAGGGCCTATAGGATGGGACACACAGTGCTGCTGATTGATACTGACGCAGGGGTGACCCAGCACCCAACCACAGCCCTGCCTCCTCCCCCATCGTCTGCAGCCCCCCCACGGGTAACACAGCGCTTTCATCATCTCCACGCTGCCTCCATCTGTTAGTCACAGAACCATAGCAGGGCGCACTAATGTAAGGGGTAGGGCCACACAAGGAAAAAAAACTAACTATAAATAACTATTGTGTTGCTTATCAAGTAGCATTTATTGGTTAAAGCATTGAAATTCAATAGTGTTTAAAGTAAACCTTCTTGAACGCAAGAACTGATACAACTAATGTGATGTTTTATATTGGATGCCCTTCCTTAACCTTCTTTATATGACTAAAGCCAAGATGTTGCATTTTAAAGGTGTTAGTTTTCAGGTCATGGCACAGGATTCACCTCTACATACTGATGTGTGTTGTGAGCGTGGAGGAGGATGTGAAGAGCCACTTTGTGTCCTGTGTAATTAAAACATATTGGGACCTTGGCAAAGTAATGGGCCACAGAGGGCTGGTTATTTAGACACACTGGCCATTGTTAGTATTTTGTTAAGGCAAATGGACTTTTCAAACTAAAATGTTGTTGTAAGAGCTATACATCGATTTTCCACTGACAATTTGAACACACAAATGAGTCTGTGTGGTACTGTATTTATTACATTTGGCTTGACTTTTTACTGTGTATATTTTACACTTAGGCTGCTTAAACTATATACTACATATATTATAACCCAAGGACAGAATATCAGGAGTTACAGTTACAGTTGAGAAACAAAGCTGTATTGGCAAAAAAAAAAAAAGTTAGATAAAGCTGAGGTCCCAAGGACAGAATATCAGGAGTTACAGTTGAGAGCGTCTGTAACAAAGCTGTATTGGCAAAAAAAAAAAAAGTTAGATAAAGCTGAGGTCAACAGCTCACGTGTTGAATGTATAATATACTTACATGATTCTTCACCACTTTTTCAACAAGGTTTCTTAAACTTGAAATGATTTATGATCCTGGGGAAACCAATGTCCCTGAGTCGAAGCAAAGATTTACACCACCACAATGGTCCAGAACACTGTAATATATGGACTGTCTCCTATATTAAAATAACTTTATCACCAAATCCCACTCAGTCTAACACATGGACCAGCTCATGCAGTAATAAAATACTTTTTAACACACGAGGTTTTATTTTTACTCTCAGCTTCCATGGAGAAGGCTCCATGCCGTGCACTGCAGGTGCCCGCCTCCAGGGGGCGCTTTGCTACCACTCGTAAATAAATCATGAGCCTAACACCTGGCCCCACCGTTTGTCCTCGTGTCTCGACCTAAACTACAAGTAAACCAAAGCGTTACAAAAGCACACACGCCCATGTGTGCAGCCCGCCCTCCTGCGCATAACGATTCCCTGTTAATTAGATTAATGAGGCGGTAATATAGTGACATCTGCTCCGCTCTGGTCGCGTAAATTTATTTAAATTAGTCGGTATTGAATTCTTTCACACTTTCTCCGCTTCTTACACTTTTCTCCGTGTTTAATAGTTCTAACAGTTGGCCACTATCAACAGTTTAGCCCTAAACCATCTTCACAGTGCGCCCTTACCTTGAGTAGTCGCATCTCCGTGTAGAAAACACAAGAACAGCAGCGCAACCGTAAACTTCATGCTTCTTTACCGTCTGCAGTGCCGCCCAATCAAACCATGATCCTGTGGTCACCGTCCCGTCCGGAGCATCCTCGTCCAGAGCCGGAGAGCTGTTAAAGGGCACGCACTGGGTTGTGTGTGCGCAGTCTGCCTCCCCGCACTGTGCAGCAGCCCGAGCACAAGCCTGTGATGTGAGAGCTCCTCCGTCCTCCTCCTTTTCTGTCGCTGCAGCCTCCGGAGCGCGTCCCGCCTGCGTCCCGCCTGGCGCAGGGACAGAGGGACAGAGGGGCGGGACACTGGGTGACCCGTGACTGAATAAAGACTCTCTACACCATCATTGTGGGTGCTTTACATTTTGGTTTTACTGGTGTTGGCTTTAGTCTACACATTGCAATTTGCTATGGCGAATGGTTATGCTCCACATTTTCGTTAATTTGATTGACGAATGATATTGGGCCGCAGGAAAGGCTTGAGTAAATTCCACTTGAATTGCCTTAAAAACATGTACTCAATTAACTGAGCAAGTCTATCCAAAAAAAAGTTCAAGTGTTTTGTTAACATTTTCCCTCTGCTCCAATTTACAGCAGCTGACAGGAGTTCCTTGGGCACATTTCCAGTCTGCAGGAAAGTTTACACTATATCTGCACACTCAATTTTAGACCCACTTATGGCAGAGGTTTGGCCATCTGGAGAGGAAAAAATACAAACATTTTTTCTCTTGTACTGGTTACTTACTGACAAGAATGTTTTTGTTTGTTTTGTTTGTTTTTGATCAAATTGTTGCAATAAATTAATTAACACTAACATTGCAAGGAAGACTAACCTGATCTTTAGTCCATGCACCTCATGCAACTCATTAAGACCTTCTTTGTTCCTCTATTGAACACTACATGATTACACAGACGTCTATAGGAGATACAATCATGCATGTTTGGGTATCAACAGGGTGTCAGTGTTTATTAGTGTCAAGTGTAACGTCTGCCAAGGTTTACACTAAGCACATGTTAGTCAAAGGCTAAATGTCTAATGCAAGCAGATCAAGGAGAATGTTAAAACAAAATAGGATTATTTTCTCAAGACTGCAAAAAATCAATCTTGAAATGCTGATTTAATAATATCAGGGACTTTTAGTGTCTATTTGTTTTTTTCTAAAGCTTAAATTTCACTTTAAAGTCATCACCTCAACTTGTCCCATTATTATCTGAATTCTTCAGATGCTGTTACGAAGGTCTTACTTTACTTTTGTGTGCCATATACTCAGGGATGTCATGAAGCACTTTAAAACAAAATTAGACCACTGTGCTCTCTCTGCATCTAATATATTTAAAAACATATTTTCCATCGATTGAAAACTGGCGAATGAATATGTTGTGTATATTCCATCTTAAAGTCGTCACCTCGACGTATCCCATTATTATTTGAATTCTTCAGATGCTGTTATGAAGGTCTTACTTTACTTTTATGTGCCGTACACTCAGGGATGTCATGAAGCACTTTGGTTCCTGATAAATGGCATAAACTGATCTTTCGGGAAGCAGTGACCTATGATTTTCCCCTCAGAAAGCCATCGCACTGTTCCATATGCAGTGAGGCCATGCATTATCGTAAATCAGCGGAGTGCACTTTGATGCCTGATTCATTCGGCTCCACATTGGCACGTGAGGTAATGTCATGCCATATGTACTTTAGCATGTTGTGATGATGGGTGTGCCAGGCAGCTCGCATATGCCAAGCAAATCTATGCTAATCATGTAAGCTCCCACAGTTCAAATGGACACGCCCTGCCTCATCAAAAAATCAATTTACAGCCAAATGCATGTAAGGGTTTTTGGCACAAGGCAGTTTTGCATTATATTTTCTCAGCAGTGACGATGTGTTGTGGGGACCATCAGATAAATCCTTCTGTTAAAGCATTTGCCAATATTGTTTTGCCAAAAAAATTAGCAGTACTTAACGGTAAGCTCAGTATTGTCAATGTATTTTGTGGTATTATTCTGCTAACTCAAGCTGACAATCTTACACTTTAAACTTTTAATATTTTCAGAGTGTTAAAGGTTAGGTTGCTGATTTTACTCCTGTAGATGAGACAATAAAAACAATATTTGAAAGCATTTTATAGCATATTTCCTCTTCCTACAGTTTGAAAATTTGCTAATACATATATATGTGGTATAAAGAGACAAATGAATATGCTGTGTGACAGAATTAAGTCATTAAGACATTAAGACATTCTGGTCAAGAAATTATAAAGCAATAAAAACAACATTTATTTCACTATAGCACTATTTTATGGCGCTAAAAAGACACAGTGTTGTTGCTTTAACTCTCTTATAACATGCATGTGCTATCCTCAGAAACCATAAAGCTCATTTCACCCAAGGGCGTTGCTGTCCGACCATTAAAGACACAACACATTTGAGACAATAGTGCAATTAGTTCACTTTATGGTAATTCCTATGCCACCCCTGTTCACTGAGGAAGGTGGAATAAAAAGATGAACTCCTAGTGTACAGTCCAATCTATACAATTACCTGCTGTAGTCAATATCAATAGCAGAGTTTCCCCTCCGTGATGGAGAATAGAGAATTAAGCGGTCCAAGTTTACGTCCTGCTCGGGATATGATGAAACCTCCCTTAAGTATTTGATCCAGCGTTTAGACCACACCACAAGGGAACAGAGCGAGGTGGGGATGATTTATGGAGATGCAGGGAGCTGACAGCTAGGCCATGGGAGAGCCAGCACATTCATTTGCTTTGTGTCATTTACTCAGGCAATGAAATAAGCCGCTTGTTGACTTGTGGACAAATCACGGCTTAGCTTTAAAAGGAGATGGACTACGGGTGCCCTCCTTCCTGATTAGGTTTTGAAGGACGGCACTCTGAATCACGATGTACCCACACAGAGGTAGTCCCAGTGTACACCTATGCACCGGAAAAACTCAACCAGTAGCTGTTATCTTTCTTTCTCATTAGTTGAACTCATTACCTTATCATTTGTATTTGCAGAGATGTGCACTATAGGGATTCACTGCTTATCTAAATACCCAAAACATTAACAGATCAACTTATCAACCATGACCTATATGTGATTATCCAGCGTATAAACTTAACCTGCCCTCCTGTTAATGAATATCAAAGGTGCACTATGTAACAGGGAGTTTGATACCCGCCCACTTCTGGATCTGTTATTACTTTACTAGCAATGTTCCACAGTATGATACTAAATGTACATGTCTCCACGGAGACACAGTAAGAATGCATGTTGTTTTATGCATTTATAAATTAATTAAATTATGATACAATATGTTTGATGCTACTCGTGAAGCATTTTAGCAGCATCATTGATGTTTATGGAGAAAAGATGGTGGTGGAGGTTAGTTTTTTTGTTTGTTTTTTGTTTCATTTAAGATACACTTTTACATAGCTCTCTACATTTGCTGGCACAAAGAACTTGTTTATTGCAAATTCGACAAAAACGTACAGTAACACCTCCTTATTCTACACACTTTTTCCATGCCACCTGGATTTTAGTTCTTACAATAAAATGTGTTGAGGTTGCACTCCAACAGCTAAATATAAACACTACACGAATATGGTACATTCTATATAGTGGAAGTATGTCAGGATCTACTTGAAGAACGTTTCTGTATAGCACATATGTAATTCTGGTATAGAGCTGGCACTATAGCGCACTTTGCTGTTCTATTTAGCCTGTGCTCATTGACCTTTCCAATGCAAACAGTGAGAAAAAGCCAAAGCACAGCTGGAAACAGGAGCAGGAGCCTGTCCCCAGGACTGTGTACATATGAGAAGTCTATTGGAAAACCTCCCAAAGCTGTGTAAATGTCACAAGTAAAGATGAGGGGCAAACTTGGTACTAACTTGGAAATATTGATTTAACTTATAATAATATTTCTACAAGATCCCATTGATCAAGATTTTGATTACTCTGTTTATTTACCCTTAAACTACAAATTAAGACCTATCTCAAATCTGGGAATTATGTCTGGTAACAGTTTAATTACTGCACCTAATTAGCCCAAGAAAGGCATCAAGACTTAATTAATAAATAACAAATAATTTATTAAGAATTATTTAGGCTCAGAATGTATTTGTTTCCTTAGCCTTATGCCACACAGTAGTTAAGCCTGAATCATTCTTAACAAAATATGAGCTAATAGTACATTATGAATTGAATTCTCAAATCATACTTACTTAGAGTTAATTAAAGGTCCTATATTATGCTAAATTGAGCTTTTAGCCATGTTAGAATGATAGGTTCAATCTTTAACCTATGCTTAATACATAAAATAAGAAAGAGACAAGAGATTAATTCTTTTTCACGCGTGGAGGGAGTATTGAGAGAAGAACGATAGTCAAATGCAACTAGGCACCTTGCTGTTCGCTCAACACCCTCTGAATAGCTCTTTTTTGGTTTGCGCCTTTTATTGAGTTAGGACCCCTATTACATGGGAACTACCCATCTCCGAGCGGGAAGGGAGTACACATAAACATTTCATGAGTAGTTCCAGTTGGTACATAGTTTGTCATGTTGTGAGAATAAAACAGAGAACACACAAAATGAGCTTAACAGGTCCAGGTCAGGTTGGACCCTAGGTCAGGTCAGTCACTCCTTCCACATTCCATTTTTCCTTTAAGTAAATGTCTCCCAAGGTGGCTACCATTTACATTGGAGGTGACTGTTTTGGACCACCTGCAAACCACATTCTCTGTAACGCTCAAAACAAGAGAAAAGTGTAAGATTACATTTTCAATACATTGGTTATAATAAGTATAATAAGGTTGGTTAAACAAATTGAACATTACATTACCGTTTAAGAGTGAGATTACACAGTGAGATTAATATAAATGTTGAATCCATCATAGAATGCCACTGCCTCATCAAAACCATACATGGAGTTATATTTTGTTTCATTCACACATGATTGAATCTCTACAACTCCAGAGCCTCATGTTAACAGTCTCCGTTTACCTTTGCTTCAGAAGACACTGGTAATTCCAGGACTGAATTTATCAAAATGACTCTAGTGGAGGTGTATGTAGTTTAAAAACACAAAGGAGCACTTCCTGTATTACCACATGACATCACAAGTTGGAACAGATTGTACTCCTAAATATGCAGGGTTTGTGTGTTAAACATATGCAAATGAAACAAAACATAAATTCAGGTATGTTTATTGTGTGGAAACAACATTATAACACCGATTAATTAATTAGCTTAATATGGGCCCAGTAAGATGTACTAGTTAATATGTATAAGTTAAGTATCCGTGAATCTTTCATTTTTACACATCTCACTCTCTTGTAGATTTGAACTAGGTTGACCTTTTTACACATTGATGCATATTTCTGGGACATTTCTTTTGCACAAAGCTGTTTACGTTTAACAGTCACATATCAATATATTTATGCAGCCAATCCCCATTTGTAAGGAAATAAACAGCAGTCATCTATCACATAGTGCCAACTCTGTCAGCTATAATTTCCCAGTCCACCTTTTGGATTTCACTTTGATATCAGTGTGTCTTTAATATGACAGTAGTGGCAGTTTCCTCTGGAGATAGTAGCATCAAACATCTCACTCTTTGTTTTTTCAGCTTGGATCACAACAACACTTTACAGTCTTGGTGAATCCCCGTCCACAAAGAAAAGTGGTGGTTTGAAATCCTTGTGCAAGTCCTTGTTGGGCCGCGTTGATCCAGTGCGGCACAGTGTCCAAAAGATCTCAGCCGAGCCTTATCAGCCTGTGTTGTCTGGGGTACGGGTGAAGATGGAGGGGGAATGTACAGTCACAGCTCACAAGAAGAAGAGGAGGAGAGAGGAGGCTAATTAAGGAGAGATGTAGGTTTCCAGGGACCACACTTCAATCCAAAGACAAATCCTCTTTTTAAGTGAAATGCCTGGGAGAGACTTGTGTATCTTATAACACGGTTGCCACAAGGTAATTGTACTTACGAACAAAAGCAAAAAATAAATAATGATAATCCAATGTTTGGTTTTATAGTGATCGGTCTCATTTAAGAACCTACATTTCAGCGTCTATGATTTCTATAGTGCCGTATAGTGTGTCTTTTGTGTGTTGTACTTGTTATAGACCTGGTTTAGATATGGTGAACGTAAAAGGCCAAATATTTTATCAATATTTAGTGTGACAAATTTGATTCTGACTATGCACGTTTCGGCTTGCTCTTAACATTTAATGCAGATAAGTGTAGAGTAGGGCTGCACGATATTGA
>JACN01076378.1:0-10078 GCA_000787155.1 Scartelaos histophorus | reverse complement strand
TTACTAAAGTCTTGATTAGTTTAAATGTTTTTAATGATCTGGCTGATCTTTTCTCTCTTGCAGTTTACCCCGACCTCGATGAGGAGATCGACTTCTTACGCTCCGTCATTCAAAAACAACAAGTGGAGAAGTCAGAGTTTAGACCAGGACAGAAACAATCCAACCACTTTGGTGAGTAACACCTTCTGCTGTGCTACAACCTCTGGAAATACTCGTGTTTTTGTAAATATTCACTCTTGGGTTGTTCTTTTGTGTTTTTTTGCAGCTGCTATCTCATTCCAGTCAGATATCAAGACGACACAACCACATCCTCTGCCCAAACCCCAAGAGGAAATCTCAGACCTGCAAACTCTTAACAAAACCCTGATTGATAAAAGTACAGCAGCTCCCAGGGCCAATCACGAGGAGCCCACGGTGGCCCCGCGACTCGACCCAGTGATGGTGACTCCAGCTCCCAGAGCAGATCAGCTGGTGATCAGTGAGTGTGTTTCATCCTGTTCCACGGGACAGAAGCAAATGCAGCATGAAAAGTCAAATCGCCAAATCCCCCAAATCAAATGAAATGACCAAATAGTGATAAATATTATGTAAATGTAAATGTATGGTGATGATTGTGTGTGTAAATTGTGTGTGTAAACGCTCACTCATCTGTTGTGTGTCTGTAGTCGTGATCTCGGTCAGTGTGGTCGTGGGGACGGTGGCGGTGATTCTGGCAGCGATCTGCGCGGTGAAGTAAGTCTCACCTTTTCCCAAACGTTTCCCACACTGAGTTTATCTGATGTGATGAAAGAGACAAACAAACAGAATAAAGTGTTTTGTAAAAGTCTGAGGTGTATGGTGCCCCCTGCAGGTTAAGGAGAGACGTGCGCCTGACTGAGAAGGTGGATTATCCTGCGTTTGGAGGAGCCACTGTGGCCCCTGTGAATGTGAATGGACCCGCAGTAAGAACACGACTCTCCTGTTTTTACTACAATGTAATAATCACAGTGAAAATGACAGAGTGTGTGTGTGTGTGTGTGTGTGTGTGTGTGTGTGCAGCCTCTGGACCACACCCTGGCCCATAACGCTCAGATGTTCCACTATCAGCATCAGAAGCAGCAGATGCTCTCCATGGGAAAGTGAGCACAGTTTATTTTAATGTCACATTTTGCCTTTTCCTGTTTTTGTTTTTGTTGCGACATTTTGAGCCACATGAGTTTGATTCAGTCGATCATGTGACGTGTCATGTGATCATGTGATCGTGTGATGTGTGTCATTTTAAAGACAAAAGCCTGAAGCAAAAGCTGTGGACACTGATGTCACCTCAGATGAGGAAGAGGTGGGAGGAGACTTCACAGTGTACGAGTGTCCTGGACTGGCCCCGGTGAGACTCTCACTTTATCATGTCCAGGTTTAGGTTTTTCTTTATTGATGACTTTTATTACTTTTGTCAGGAGTCATTTTAGAAAATATTTATTAAACAGTTTGTGTAATACAACCTGCACTTTCAAAATAAGATCATATATCTCCAAATAAGACTGGAGGAATAAATCACCTTTTCTCATGTTTGTAGGTCACAATTTTTAATTCACTTTATATATTTGCACAGCCCTGTTTTTAAATAATATTAAATGTTAAACCCCAGTTGCGTTTTGGGATATTGGGATAAATAACTGTGCTATTTTCTATAGGTTATAATTTGGTTTTATTCGATCTATATCTTTTTTCATCTATAATTTGTCAGAATATGTTTGTTTTTGCTCCCGTTCACCCTCCTCGTGCGTTTTTGTTGTTTTTTTCCGGACAGACTGGAGAAATGGAAGTGAAGAACCCTTTATTTGACGACTCGTCTCTACCATATCAGGGCAACCACAAGTGAATGCAACAGGAGCCACGCATAAGGAGGCTGATGGGATAAAACCACTTGATCTGACACTTGCATGCACGATAATCAACATTGTGGCCGAGGACGTAAACTGATTCCTGAATGTCTCCTCTCTCCCTTATTTGTCCGCTTTTATAAATCCACTTCTGTATAGTAGGTAGCTTGTTAATTTATTTCACTTTCTTGTCAATTTTAACGGTGTTTTATCTTTCTATGAATGGCGACTTTTCCACTACAACAAATACCCTTATTTTTGCAGCTACTTCCAAAGAATGTGTAACAAAACTTACATAAGCTGAGACGCAGGTGTTTCTCCTTCTACTTTTGTCATGCATTTCTGGCACTTCTCTCCTGACAGATTCCCAGCAACATCCCACAATAAACTCGACAGTTTCTTTTTATTTCTGTATGCATCTAATGGTATATGGATATTCTTTTACAAAGCAAGTGCTTGATGATGTTGCATGGTTTGACTGTACAGTGTTTGGAACATTGCTTCTGCCTCTATCTTGTATTGTTGCTGGAGGAATGTAAAGTGAACTCTAAGCACTTTTAAAGCCAGATATCAGTCTGTATGGTGACGGTGTAGCCAGTAAACTCTCTGTACAATGTTCCTTTCTCTCCCCTGTTCGCCGGTCCATCCAAAGCTGACTTAGTGCTGCAGAATGTACATACAAAAGAGTGAAAGCATTCACTTTTTATAGATATTTGTACATGCACACTGAGATCTGGAAATAAAACTTTTTACCACATATCAAACCCTTTGACAAAAGCTTTCCTCATTTTCTGCAGACTGTGTGTGTGTTTGTCACAATAAACTCATTTTGCATAAGGCTAAAGCTGCAGTATGGAACATTTTAGGCAGAATTAAAAGCATGTTTTTGGTGTTTATTGCACTGAAAATGTCTTCACTCTGAGCACAACCCGACTCTTACTTATGAGTATTTCAATATTTTATCTTTGCCATTTTGAAATACTGTAAAATATAATTATAAATGCTTTTGCAATAATCAGTAAAACACAGTATTTAATAATAGTTTGATTCTCTAGGGGTTATTTCCCATCTGTTAGAACCAAAGTCTCTGTGGAAAATGTAATAATGCAGTTTTCCTTTGGTCTTTGTCCTTTCACATTGTGGATTCAGACCCGAGTTTCTCCCTGACGAGTGCAGTTTGTGTCTGCAGCAGTGAAGCTGCACCCGGAGCGTCTGCAGGTGTCGGGGGTGGTGGGGCCGCTGTGTGTTCAGGGAGTGTCTGCGGTCGCCGGGCTCATGCTGCCGCCCATTCAGCTCTTTGTGGGGGTCTGAACGGTGAGGGGCGGTGGGTGAGGTCAAAAACACCACGCGGAGTCGTTAGGATGGAATCAAAAAGCCATTTGAGAGGCAGAGGGGGGGGGATGAGAAAATGAGCTTGAAAAGTTTAACTAGAAAACAAAAAGTCTGCAGAAGGACACAGAGTTCAGGACTTTACATCAGGGCCTCAGTGATATCAGATACTCAACTATTTCCAGTGATGCTCTCAGTTGTGTTACTTAAGTAAAAGTGCAGATACTGGGGCAAAGAGGGGGCATTATTTTTAACAGGTTGAGTTTCCGTTGTGCGTGGCCCCTGTTCATAAATGGCAAAAGAGAATAAAGTGAAACTACAGTCGACAGTTGCAGATCTAGTCTACACATGACTCAGTATTTGTGTTTGTATTTTCTTGTTGCCATGGGCAGTTATTTTTGTTTTCTGACACTTCCACCCTCAGCTCATCACATCAGCTTAGGTGAGAAACTGAAAACGAGAGCAGATACTAGAAACTTTTCAAGGAAATGAACCTGCCTGGAGTCAGCTCGTGCATTACTGTGCATTTACTATGTCAGAAACATTTTTTTTTTAACTTTTTGTCCACGTCTTTGTAAAGTTACTTTCAAATAATATTAGAGCTGTAAGATTAACATTGGTTTTCAGCAGCTCAAATACGCTGGTACATAGTCACAGTATTTTAATGAACTTACACACGTCTAGGGACAAATATAAGATACATTATTTTCAAAGGTAAATGAATAATGTTCTTATAGTTCCTCCAAAAACAACATGATCTAATTTAGTGTGATTTGGCCTATTTTCATTTACTGATTTGGTGATGTTAACCCTATACTTATACTTATACTTATACTTATACTTATACTTATACTTATACTTATACTAATGATATAAAATAGTTCCCACTTGACACAATAACTTTTTGCTGAGTACAATTTCCAGTCCTCTCTGTGTTTGTCACCATGTATTTCTTTACATTTTCCTGCAGAATTTGATCTCTTGTGTCTTTAAAGGGTCAAACCCGATCACAGAGACACAGAGACACAGGCCGGGCCCCTGGAGCTTTTCTCTCTGGAGTCACACAGGGCGATACATTCAGAGCTGCTTTTCTTTCATCAGGCTGCACTTCTCTGTCTGACTCACAACAGATGTGTTCAAGAGACACTTAAAAAGAACCAAACAGCAAATGTGAGGGTGTATCTGAGGGGGGTTGAGCTCGGCCCTTGGAGAGGCCCCTGACACATCTCCTCACTGTACCATTCAGCCTGCCCCCCATGTCCACTCTCTCCTGCTTTTGCATGACAAAACCTCCCCAAGTCCATGGGCCAGAGTGATACTTGTTGAGGTGTGGTTTGTTCCTTTCAAGTCATTGAGCATCAGTCACTGAGCAGCTCCTCCACAGCCACAAACATCTGCAGCATCTTTGTAGAGATTAGAAACAAAAATTACAATTACAATTAGAGACACGCAGAATTATACAGACACATTTCATTTGACTTCATGCACAAAGACTTGAGTCTATAATGAAACAACAAAAACAACGTTTTGAGTTTTAAATGATGGAAAATTAAACGATTAAAACAATAAAAATGCAGATTTCTTCTTCATATTCAAACTTAACTTGTGACAAACTGAACGTGGATGTGCCAGGACACGCTCCAAATGATCTGGCACAGAACAAGCAAAGCTGTTTTCTAAAATGCTTCTGTTTTATACACCCCGGGGTCGGTGTTTGTCGGGCTCCGGGTCCGGGCAGCGCGGAGTCAAACCGGAGTGAAACCTGTTGTCTGCAGTTTGTTTCGGGAGGGGGAGGTGGGGGCGGAATCAAAGGATTCAGACGTTTTGTTTCAATGTGAAAAGGAGCTAATGGCCCATCGCAACCTGGGATCTGACTCCGCGGGGCGCCCCGAGGCCAGGAGGCCCAATTGTCCGCCTCTCTCCTCCCGCGGTGCGTCTTCCTGCTGCATTCTGGCCCCGCGTAAGGGACGCGCATCTGCACCGGCCCGGGCCATTGTGGAGACACCAGCAATAAACTCATCAGTAACGCAACTGCAGACAAAAACACACAACCTCATCACAAAAATAGGTCCATCACTAAACAATTTAGGTGCTAAGGTGTCGAGGAATGCGCCATTACGCGCGCGGTTTGTGACGTCATTAAATGTTGTGTCTTTATTTCACACATGATCCAGATGTTGAAGAACCAAATAAGAGTCTTTGCCCTCAGTATTATTGTGATAATTCCAATCTTTTCTGTCGCGAATTGGCCCATTATTGCCTGAAATTCTAAATGTTAGACGTTGTGCTGATTGGTCTAAGGCCACATTTCAATTTCACATTAGAATGACAATAGTGGGTCTGGCTCCAGACTTGGATTACACCAGTACTCACACCAGTACTGGGCTATTTCACAGCCATGTTAATGTGGAAGCTTCATGAATTAAAGACATAAATTAGACAAACTCTAGTCTGATTGGTTTAAATGTGACATTTTAAGCTCAGGCCAAGTTGCAGAACTACTTCCAGTTCTTTATCCAAACGGCGGCGCGTAATATCTCCACTGTTACTCAGGAGAATCTTCTATTAGACTCAAAACAAAGTATTTTCCTTGGCCTGGGGCCGCCCTCTAATTGGGGAAAAAACCAAGGTCATTCACAACTTCACCGTCAGCTGTGCGCAATTGTTCCGCTCAGCCAATGGGCGCAGAGAGAAGCTCTGCCCCGTCAGACACCTCCTCATCTGTGATTGGGAAAACCTGCGGAGTCAGAGTCGAGCTCCACATTTGAGTTGGATGTTGGACCCGGAGCAGTTCATGGACTTAGGCTGAGGAGCTGAATCTGAGACCAGCGAGTTTCGGGCTTCAGGGTTAGTTTGTTCTGGGAGTTTGTTTGAACATTTTTGCACAGGCCAAACCGTGTTCACTTTCTGAACAAACGCGTGACGGGCCCAGCACTTTCCCCGGTGTTTGGTCGGTGTCTTGAACATGTCTGAGAGACCCCAGAGCCCCGAGTGCCAGACTCGACCCTACGACTTCAGCCGGGCGAACCTGTGCCCACAGGGCTTGGGGCAGGAGTCCTTCCAGATCCCCCCCGGACTCCTGGCGGACCCCAACCTGCTCTACGGCAAGTCTGCGTACGGAGGAATCCCCTCTCAGACTTTCTTTCCCTTTGCCCCGATGGGAGGTGAGTACCGCGGCTCGGAGCAGCAGCAGGCGGTGGACCTGGCGCAGCCCAAACCCTGGTATCCTTTTACTGCGCCCGACTACGTGAGCCAGGTCCCCGGCGCAGCGACCGCGGCGCAGCCCGCAAACCTGAGCCCACCGATCGCCCAGACCCCGCAGCTCAAACTGCCCGACATCAAGGTGGAAAAGGACAGCGAGGAGGACTATTCTGCCGAGGTGAAGATTCAGCAGTACCCCACCCCTCCCATGTCTCACGGAGTCTTTTACTCTGCCCCCTGGAATCCGTCTTTTTGGCCCGGGATCGCGCACATCACGCCCCGGGACAACAGCGGCGGCCAGAATCCGTCCACTCCGTCCTCCGCGTCCTCTCCGTCCATGTCCCCCTCTCCCCCGAGCAGTGGCAATAACGGGAATGCGTTTTTCGGGAGCGGGACACCCACGCAGGGCGTCACCGGGCACCAGGGCCAGAATCCAGCGTCATCAGGCCGGAGCAGCGGCTCCTCCAGCGGCGGCTGCAGCGACTCCGAGGAGGTAAGACAAAAATACACGAAATGGGAAAGTCTCACTACAAACTGCCTGTGCTGTAATAAATGTGACCTCTGCAGGAGAGTCTCACCACGGAGGAGCTGGAGCAGTTCGCCAAAGAGCTCAAACACAAGCGCATCACCCTGGGCTTTACGCAGGCCGACGTGGGCCTGGCCCTGGGGAACTTGTATGGTGAGTTTTATAGGAACCTTTGGACACGTTTTAAATACCTGCATTTAAAAACATCTCTGGTTTCCCTTCAGGAAAGATGTTCAGCCAAACAACCATCTGCCGCTTTGAGGCTCTGCAGCTGAGCTTCAAAAACATGTGCAAACTGAAGCCGCTGCTGCAGCGGTGGCTCAACGAAGCGGAGACGTCAGAAAACCCGCAGGACGTAAGTTTCACCTGAAGAAAAGGCGCCACTGGGTGAAACTGTGCCACCCTGTGGTGCCTTAAACAGTTTTAATGACACAGCCACAGTTATGTGACCAAATGACTTTATTCTCCAGATGTACAAGATCGAGCGAGTGTTCGTGGACACCAGGAAGAGAAAACGGAGGACGAGTCTGGAGGGAGCTGTGCGCTCAGCCTTGGAGACGTATTTTGTGAAATGTCCCAAACCGAACACGCAGGAGATCACGCACATCTCTGACGACCTGGGCCTGGAGAGAGACGTGAGTGTTTGTGCGTCACATGTGCGTCTGAGAGTCTGAAATCACATGTCCAATGTGTGTCCAGGTGGTGCGGGTGTGGTTCTGTAACCGCAGGCAGAAGGGGAAGAGGCTGGCGCTGCCTCTGGATGAAGAGTGTGACGCGCAGTACTACGAGCAGAGCCCCCCCCTCAGCATGGCCCCCTCCCCTATCCCCACCCAGAGCTACGCCGCTCCCAGCTACACCGGGGCCACTTCTGCACTGTACATGCCCTCCCTGCACAGGCCAGACATGCTCAAGCAGGCCATGCACCCCGGCCTGGTGGGCCACCTGACCGGATGAACTGACCACAGGACCATGAAGAGGCTCCAAGTGTCCAGGGCCTGACCCCACAGCAGATGCAGAGTGTGAATGAGGATGTGACTTGTTAGTTCTGTGCAGACTCTGCACAGGGCGAATCACAAGGCCACATTTTGTTTTGCGTTTTCTATTTTACCAAAGGGCATTTTTCTATCTGTAGTTCAGGATGAACTCTAGAGCAGTGACGATGAAAAGTGTTGCACGAAATGAAGAGACGTATTTTAAACATGTGATTCTAAATGTGCGTTTATTAACTTTCAGTCCAAGAAACATTTTGAAGCATTAGTGACAAATCTTAACGACGCCTTTTTAACTTTTTATGTGTTGACCGTTCGCTGCTCGTGCAGGAGCCTCAGCTGACCTCACGTCAGAGCGAATGGGACAAACCGAGTGCCTTAAACTGTGGAAGTGTCATTTTTGTGACACTTGTCAGACTGTAAATGGATTTAAATTATTTATTGAAAAGTGGAGCAGCTGCACAGGTATGTGGTCTGCTCTGCAGCTTTTTACTGTCCAGGTCTTCACACGTGACAGTAAAGTCTTTGCACATTTCTATGTTTGGTTTCTTTAACATTTTATAAGGCTAAACAGATGTGAATGTATCTATGAAGTGCATTAAAACGCAGGATCTGAATTGGCAGGTTTCTGTATTTACTATGAGAACATTTGGTGGAACAGATGAAAATAAAAACATGTTACACCTTTAGAGTCACAGCTCTGTGCAGTTAATGCGTCTCAAACATTGTAAATGTCTGTTTGGGGCCATAGATGCGCCCGTGAAATGTCTCCATGTTTTTGTCCTTTTCAATTCCTCAAATTGCTCCTGCCTCCAAACGTCAGTCTCCTGATACTCACAACATGGTCTCAGTTAAAATATCAGTTAAGTTGTAGCGCTGGTGTGTAGTTTGATGCAGACACACAAGTCCAGATGTTTCAGGCGTTGCTCCAGATGTTTCAGGCGTTGCTCCAGGCGTGTAAGTCGGAGTAGACTTTCCTCTCAGGTAGGCAGTGGTACTTTGTGCAGATGTTGCAGAGTCTTTCTCTCCAGTCTGTGTTCAGCTTCACTTTCCACTCTCGCCTCCACCTGAAGAACTCCAGGTAGCTCTCCTTATCGGCCGCCAGCTTCTGCAGGTACGTCCCCAGTTCCTTCACTGAGGTAAAATTATCAACGTGAATGAAGGAATGGGGCGGGGCCACAGCCTCGTAATCCTCCAGCGGGGGCCCCAACACCACAGGAACTGCACCACCCAGGTACGCGTTCCTCCACAGCTTCTCCGTAATATAATCCTTAGAAATGGAGTTTTCAAAGGCCAAATAAAAGTAGCAGTGGGAGATGGTTGGTAACAGACTGGCAGAAGGTAGGCGGATGTTCCTCCAGCGACCGTAGACCCTGATCTTGACAGAGGCACTGAGCTGTCTGAAGACCTCGCTTCTCTTATGGCGGCTCCTGAAGTTGCTGACCACCCAACACACCAGGTTGGTTTTGTTCAGTGAAACTTCTTCCACTTCTCCATCTTGTGGTTGCAGCTCGCCGTAGGGCAGCGTGATATCTGCATCTCTTCTGTAGCTCATGGTCAAATTAAACACATTTGCAAACTGAGTGACACTGCCGTGGTTCTGTGGAGATTCTAAAGACATCCAGACCCACCTCTGTCCCGGCGGACGCGTCAGGTTCAAGGGCAGGTTTTGTTTTTTTGAGGCCAACTCCCTTTGGTGGAAAACAACAACGTCGGCGTTTAAAAACTCAGAGCGTTTGTCCACAACGTTACACCCGGGGATTTTGTACAGGTTCCAGCAGACGTCCCCGTCCAGAGCGTAGGATTTACCGAAGGGCCAGTGCCAAAGAAGAACAGTGACCGGTGTGTGGTTGCTGCTCGCACACACAGACGTCCCATTTACACTTCTGCTTTTTAAATATCCAGTCCAGCCGTATAGAAGGAAAACATATGGGACACATAAGATGAGATACAGGAGGACTTTCCTGCTCCTCCTGCACGTCCCACAGCCCTGAACACACAAAACACTGGTTTACTCCACTGACACAGTCATGTTCTTACAATATCCAGGTTCACGTGACTTTGATCAATAAATAATCAGTTTGTGATGTGATGTTTTTCTTTCCTCCTGTCACAAACTACAGAACTCTGTTAGTAAAATAATGATGTAGTAGTGTTAAGTACAGTGTTTAGTA
>JACN01116464.1:0-17289 GCA_000787155.1 Scartelaos histophorus | reverse complement strand
CTACTTGAGTAATATCATTTTGAAGTAGCATTACTCTTATTTGAATACAAGTTTTGGATACTCTACCCACCTCTGGATACATTTTTCTTCACAGATTGCAGATATATTTTAAGGTTTGACTTTTCACTCTACTAAATTTCTTGCTTTCATGCAGGGCTGTATCTGACCTCGACAGCTAACAAGTATTCACTGCAAAACTCAAGGGTTAAAAATAATTCAGGCTTCTGTTAATTAATTCAGGGTGAGCAGGAGTGTAAAGCAGTAATTACAGCAGTAACACGTGTGAACTGGTTTCTAATTGCAGGCCTCACTTCTCCTAGCAGACTGAGGGAGGGAGTGGTCACCCATTCATCTATAGAGCTGCTTTGGGACCCTGCTCTGGGGCATGCCGACAGCTACGAAGTCATCTGTTACAACTGTGAACACACACATAGGGTAAAACGCTTTGTCTCTAATGTCTAACTCTTGACACTATTCTAACCAGTAGCTTTCACCATTATGTTTCATATGGTGCATTTTTTGCTGTGACCTTTTCCACCCCAATTAGTTGAGTTGTTCTTGGAATTTAAATTGATATCAAATAGAATGATACTCATACAGGCATTTTTAGATATTTTTGTATTGTATTTTTTTCTCATTATCATCCAAAAATAAAAAAGCTTAGAAAAGCTTATTAATAACAACCATATAAAAACATGCATCCTTACTGTGAGCAGGCTTGTATCTCCACAAACCTGACTCTTATTTGTCTTGGAGTAGAACCTCCTCCTGTTTGTTTCCATGGAAATGTTGTTCCTTTAGCCATCATCTTCCACAAATGGCATAAAGCATATCTACACTATATTACCAATAGTATTCACTCACCCATTCAAATGCTCAGAATCAGGTGTCCTAATCACTTGGCCTGGCCACAGGTGTATAAGTACAAAAGAATGGTCAAAAATTCCTATAAACACTCTCCTCAACCTTGTGGAGACTCTTCCTAGAAGAGTTGCAGCTGTAATAGCTGCAAAAGGTGGACCCACATCATACTGAACTCTATGGGTTAGGAATGGGATGGTACTTCAGTTCATAGTATGAGTAAAGCCAGGTGAGCCAATACTTTTGGTAATATAGTGTATCTTCATGGAAAACGTTCTGAAGTATGGTTTAGTTTTTGTTTGTGTTGTATTTTACTGATAATAATGCCACCTTCAGAAAGATACATACTGTACCATTGAATAATCATTTATTCAGTGTCTTGCCCACATACTCAACAGAATGCACTATGCACTATTAATTAAAATATAAACTATACTGACAAAAAATAATATCTTGATAACGAATCAATATCTGTCCACCCTGCTCAAAACTCCAAGCTTTGGGTTTGCGGGAGCCCGCTCTAACCACTTCGCCACAGCTGCCCCTAAATCAGTCTTCAACATAACCACGAAAACATTCCCAAAACTACTTTATACATCTGAAACAGTATTCCATTAAAAGGTGCCGCATTGCCTTGAGCAGGCGACCAATTTACTGTTGCTTCAGGCAGTGTGTATATATCCACTATGTGCTGCAGTGAAACCTTACGTGCCCTTCCAACCTTTGCGATAATGATTTAGCTTTGATAATTTTTTCTCTGTAAAGGTGCAGAAAGTCCCCGGTCAAAGCGCTGTGTTCTCCTCCCTGACTCCCGGCATGCTGTATCAGTTTGGAGTGCGAACGGAAAAGCGTCTCTTCCCGGACTCCTACCCTGCCAACATAAACATCACTGCAGGTAGACTCACATATTTTTATTCCGCTTACGGCAGTTACACTAATTGTTTTTCACACCCCAGCTCCCAGCCCTGTAGAGCTGTCCATTGCCAATAAAACCACATCATCTATATGCATTAGTTGGACTGCAGACAGAGGAGTTGTGAGCGGCTTTCTGCTGTCAATCAAAAACGTGACAGCCAAACAAGCGGCAATCAATATGCATCCGGAGCACAGGTCATTTCGTGGCTAGCGGTATACCATGAGAATGATGAGGAGCGTAGCTTTTATCCTCCAAACCTGTTTTGTGTTTACAGATGGTACTGTTTTCGAGGGCTCACTCCTGGAAGCAAATATACTATTCAAGTGATGAGCCTCAGCGGAGAGCGAAGAAGTCAACCTGCTGTTATTACGCCCCATACTAGTGAGTCTGAGTAAAGAAATGTGCATGGAGAAAATGTTGGTTATGTAGATTATGAAAATTAATTATAAGTGGAACTAAACACTAAATCATTTTTTTTGCTACTAAACTGCATATATGGGTCTTTTTAATAGCATTATCTACTGTTACTAGTCTCTTTTTGGCTGTGGGTTCAAATTCACCTAGTTTGATCTCTGCAAATTTAAGTAGTTGGTGACATCACAAAAGACTGCCCTGATTACTGACAGGTATTCTGATTACAAACACCTGGCTGTTTAAAGTGTGGCTTCCTGTTAGACCAATCATGCTATTCCTTACACAGCAAGAATGCATTGTTTTTCCAGTTGTTCTAATGTTTTATTTTTTGTGAAAAAATACATTTAATAAATGCCAGCTAGATAAATTTAATGGCATACTCTGGAAACATATCTATGAGAAACACATCTATGTGACCACCCATAGACTGTATAAAAGAAGTGGACTAAGTGAGTGTGACGTGACCCATAGTGTTCAGCGTCGCTCAAATGAGGCTCGCAATGCTTCACGGTTACAGGAGCGAATCTGGAGCCAGGCTGTTATGAATAGGATTTTTTTGGATGAAAAAAACAATGAAAAACAATTCAAGATCATGTAGAGCAGATTAATACAAACATTTTAAGACCTAAATGACAAGGCTCACTGCAGCAGGTACAGAGAGACGAGCCACAAGATCCTAATGTAAGTCAAAAGGAGCCAGGGTTAGAAGGAGCTGGAAGAGCCTCCTGTCACACTTCCTGTTTGGCACGCGGCGGCTAATGCTTTAGCTATGTCCATTTATATATATGGTATGTGGGACCACCAAAAGAACCTTTAAAAATAATAGCTTTAGCAAGTATGTGACTCAAATGTGCAATAGTTAATACAGCAAGAATAGATTAAGGTCACACACATGTCTGACAACCACCTGGGAGGAGCATAGTCTGATCCCACTTCTTTGTGTGTGTGTCTGCGATGTGTATTCACTGACTTTGTGTCTGCAGCTCCACAGATGCCTCAAGACGTGACTCTGTCCGAGCAGGGGGTCACATCCGTCTTTGTTGCCTGGAGACCGCCACCTGGACTCGTTGACGGGTACAAGGTATCAGGAAACCATAATATTTGCACTGTGCAGAATGAACAGGCAGGCAGAAGAGAACACGCCTCATAATATGGATTCAGAATTGGATTGAAAATGCTTTTTTTGTGGAGCTGCTTGCGTCAGGCTCTGTGCTTTAGCTCTTGGTCTCTAAGCAGCAGTTGACAGCACACTGCAGCTTCAGTTACCACCCTTTTAAAGATGTATGACCTGTGCCTGAGCTATTGCCAGGAAGCATGAGCCAGCAGCACACTCACACTGACAAAAGACAAATAAACAAACATTTATCTTCTATTCTTTTATTCCAGGTGTACTTTGGATTGCAGTCCGTCAACACAACATACTGGGACCATATTTATGTTCAAAGCCCAAGTCATGAGATCAGTCACTTAACCCCGGGTGCAGAGTATGGACTCAGAATTCAGAGCGTTCTAGGCTCTGACCTCAGTTCAGCTGTGCACAGGCACTTCAGCACACGTAAGAAAGATGGTCCTACTTCAGACCTGTCAAAGCATCAAATAAAAGCACATCAAATCTGTTTTAGGCCCAGCGGGAGTGTGTGGTCTCCATTTGGACTACATCAACTCCTCATCTGTCTCCATCCGCTGGGACAATGCAGCTGGTGACTTTGACTTCCACAGAGTGACCGTGGCCAACGCCTCTGTCACGAGCACTTGGAACGTACTAAAGGAGGAGCGTGTCGCCATGGTTGCAGGCCTTCAAGATGGCTGCACTTACAATCTGAGCATTGAAAGAGTGAGAGGATCGCATGTGGGAGGAGCAGCCTCTCTGACAGTAAGCACAGGTAGTTATAGCAGCAAAGGTCAGATAAATTTTTAGAATGTGAAGTCTCAGATGAAGTGAGGGGGGCAAGATGATTCTGTGGTGAGGGACTATTCAGAAACACTAACCCTAACCTCAGCCCTTTGAATGTATAACCTGATAATTGTTAGTTATGCTTTATCTACCACTCTTTTTTACATTATACTTTTCATTTAAGAGGTGGTATAATGCACCAAAAACCTATTTTTTGAGCTTTGTCTTGAGCATTTTAATGTTCCTTTATTACATATACGTCCAAAGAGGTTTTAGGTGTCATCCATACTTGTTTC
The DNA here is from genome assembly GCA_000787155.1 of Scartelaos histophorus. Classification (NCBI taxonomy): domain Eukaryota; kingdom Metazoa; phylum Chordata; class Actinopteri; order Gobiiformes; family Gobiidae; genus Scartelaos; species Scartelaos histophorus. The sequence goes on along the minus strand of JACN01116464.1, from coordinate 12,908 downwards.
AGTAATTTAGTGATCCCTCCCGGTACCATCATGTACCATCTTTATCTTATCTTTGATTCTGTCCAATGCACAGTCCACAAGCCAATGTCATCCATGCTCCAAAATGACAATTCTCCATAAATAACTACACAAAAGCATGATACAAAACTGTTCGCAAGAACTTGACAAACCAGATTTGATGTACTTTAGTTTCATTAGCCAGATGCACACTGATTGTTCTGTGATTTGTTCTCAAAGGGGAGTGAGGGGAGGGGCGGAGCATCAAAATTCAAAATGAAACTTATAAAACATATTAATACTGTTTTTGGAGAATATATATATTTTCAAAGCAATAAAAGATAACACACTGCGCTATATAGGCAATTAATTGATGTAAAAAGAAAAAATCTCTTTAACCTGCCAAAAGCCTATTTTTATCTTTATTCTAAAAGGCCCACATTAATATCTTAAGGAATTATACAAGTGAATCCTTAAAAACTAATTTTAAAATGTCCTTATGTGCCCTACGGCAAAGTTTTAACCTATAGACTCTGTATAATGTTTTGACAGCACATGGACCCAGTCTGCCCTGTATACTCTCACATACTGTCTTCTTTCTGCTTGTCCTGAGTGCCAGTCCCAGTGAGGGAAGTGCGTGTCCAAAATGTGTCCTCCCGCGCCTTCTCATTACTCTGGCCTGAAGCAGAGGGCTGTGTGGATCATTATCAAGTGACCTTATGTCCGAATGAGGGCAAAGTCACAGTGCACCCTGCCCAGAATGGATATGTACAGGTACACAAATCCACACCTCTGCATACATTCCACCAGTGTGCTTAATGGTTGTCTTCTTCTCTTGCAACACACAATATTGTGACACAAATGAGAAAGAAAACATATTATTTGGAGGCGTGCCTGGTGCGCACTTGTTTGTCTCGTGGGGATGTTTTGCTTTGCCTGCATGGTATCCAAGTTGTTTATCTCGCATATATTTAATTACACCTATTTTGTAGCTACAAAAATCTTGAAAGACATGCTTTTTACTGAGAGTTGGCTTCTTCTTCTTCTTCTATCTTCTCCACAGATCTGACCAGTAGCCTTAGCTTGTAGCATCACTTGTTTGTCTCCATGGCAATAGAACATTTTAATGCCATACTGTGAAACTACAATAAATGAAAATCTGAATGAAATGTCTTACTACTACCCACATTTTTGGTATTTTTAATCTAAGCCCTGCCCCTTCAGCATCTCTTCCTGAATAGCAGGTGTCACTTACCTCTAGCTGAAACCCTACACAGACACTGCACACAGTGGAGTAATAGATCTCATTCATTATTAAGTTTGCCTCATGAGCTCAACTCTGAATCATTCATTGACTTAAGCACCTCTCCCAGTAGAGCTGCAGGGACCAACAAGTTAGCCTTATGCTAATGACAATAGCGTTTGGCATCCATGGATGACTATTTCCTTTACTGAATACAGCAGGATTATTATTCAATGCTGACATAACATAACTGGCTCTTGGATCTACTTTTTACCACTTCTATTTTACTACTACTTTTTACCACTTCCTTGTGACTGCCCTGGATTAAAACAACAGCTGATGTTGGGAGGCTGACAGTGGACATTACTCCACTGAGGAGGCCTCTGCTTGTTGCCGTCCTCCATACTAAGTGTACATCCTAGCATGGCCTTTTCGTCCCTGCTTTTCATAATCTGCTTTGGACACTCACAGGTACGAATATTCAGAAATGCATCTCAAACTGTGGCACAGGTAGTATCAGTGGCACTTTTTCTTTTTCTTGGCTTTCTTTGGCTCTGTCTTTTTACAGTTAAAGGGGCATATTATGATGTGTCTTTGAGTAAACTTGCATTGCTCTGCATTCAAGGCTTGAATGGTCACACAATTTTACACCTACCCCTATCTCTGCCCCCTTCTGTACTTACTTGACATTTTTCGCAAAATAGTCCCACAGAATGGATTTGTATTTGCTGTTTGTTACATTTTTGTTTATGGCAATACTTGATAAAATGGTTGAGAAATGTATGTGTTTGAAATATATGTTGGAATACAACAATTTTTCGCGTTTAAAAATGTCTTTACCTCAGTAAACAGATTGCTACCCATTTCAGAGCAGCAATGACAAATGTACAGTGTGGTTGTAATGACGATATTATACAGTTTCAAATAGCAAAGGGCGATAGCATGGGCGGTAAGATGCATATGGTGCATTGCTGCTGATACACTTTCAGAGATATAGAAATGGCTTGGTCATATTTCTGAGAGATAACATAAAGTATGAGTGTGACAGCAGCGGGAAGCAGCTGCGGTACAGCAGTACAAATGCTGTTTAGAGGTAGTAGGGTATAAAATGCAGAGGGCACCTAAAAACACTGATCATCAGTCTAACCCCCTATGAAAGGTGTGAATATGCAAACACAAACTGGAACAAGCCAGCGCTCTCAGAAACAGCAACATTCAGCCTCACAAGATTTCATGGTGTCAAAGAAATGTGAGAAGGTTCCTAATATTTAAAAATACCAGTGTTATTTGGCCATCATGCCTGCCATTGGTTCACAGGTCTCAGAAAATATAATCCCTGATTTATTTTAATTCACAAGAAATTATTTAGCACATGGCTTTCAATAGTAGTGTGCCCCTTTAGGCATATTACCGTGGTACAAAATCAAGTTAAACTGTTATCATTAGTTTACACAAAGTTGTACTGTAATTGACTAATTCATGTTTGAGAAACATGTTTCTTGTGTGCTCAAATTATGTTTCGATCTGCCCTCTATTCCCAACCACATCCCTTAGTTCAGATTATTCGAAAAGTTAAGATTTTGAGTGATATACTGTATGTATGTTCCTAAAATGTCACACAGCCACTTTTCAGCAATAAAAATATGTACATGACTATTTAGATTTCAAATGCCACTATTAAGAGATATGAATGCTCTTCAGTCCTGCTGTTTGAACATCAAGTTGATTGTTATACATGTAAAATAATCATCTAAAATACTGCATACCCTTCTTTCAAATTATCATTGTATCATTTACTCTGACATCTAATAACCTAACCTAATAACATCTAATAATAATAGAAAGGGTAACTCGGGTTGGATAAATTGTGCATTTTTATTGACATAAAAAAGTTCTGCCTTCTAGTATATATGCAGACATCACTGATGTTTTTTAGATGGCGTCACATTATGCATTACGTTTCTGAGTTTGATGCATGTTTGTGTCCTCAGGCTCATGTGGTGAGTGTGACGCCCTCCACCCAGTACAATGTAACTGTCTCTGTAGCTGCCTCCTCCCACATCAGCCCTGGAGTCAGCCGCATGATCAGCACCAGGAACAGCGGTGAGACCCTCCACAATGACAATCCTGCACCATCTGATCTGTAGTACAAAAGTCTTCTCTCTGTTCACACATGTATGCTCCAGTAGGCCTACTCACAGTTTTCTCTTTATTTGTTATGTTGTAGAATAGAATATAGAATACCAAAGCGATAGGTGATAAAAATGAATGTGATCATATTTTTGCTATGATGGTTGTTGAATATGATAAAACTGTTCAAGTATCACACAGAAATTGAACTTACTTTAAAAAGTTTAGTTTTGAAAGACACTATACTCTACATTCTACCTAAATATAACATTTAATATCACGTTGTAGATCAGTGTTTCTCAAACCATGGTATCCAAGCTCCTTCAGTGAGTACTTGGACAGCTCGTTAGTGTGTGGATTTGCTTAATTTAGAGTCCACTTTTTTGGTTAAACCTAAATTAAACCTATTATTATCTACTTGATTTAGATCTGATGTTACTTTTCTTTGATGGTTCTTGGCGTTTGGGGCGTTTGAGAGCCACTGCTATAGATGTCACTCAATTCTAATGATGAAATATCTGACATTATTTTATCAGCAGACTTCCAAAACCTTCCCAAAACCTGTAACACGAGTCTGTAGACTGCAGCAAGACTAGTAAAATGCTTCATTCTGCCATCAGTTCAAACAGCTGAGACATCACCAGGCAAAGCAGGTAGAGGGTTGTCAAGGAGCTGTGGTAAAACTCAGAAAAGACTTTTGTGTGAATGTTATTTTCAGTGTGGTTCCTCAGAAATCACTACTGTTTTCTCTGATCCTGCATTCCCCAACACAAAATCTCTATTATCTTTGGCTAGCTGGAGATGGCTACAGGTTTGGCGCTTATCATCTAGAATCCTCTAATCTCACGTTTTAAATTGCGTACGGCTGTGGATCTGGGTGCTCTCTTGTGTATTTGGTTTATCTGTTGTAACTTTAGCCCGGGCTTTTGAAGCAAACCGTGAATAAGCCTGAAGTGAATGTCACTGAAATGTCAGTGCTATGTAAGGGCTCATTCATCCAAGTTCAACCCAAAACAGTCCTGCACCCGTTAAGCACAGGCCTTCCAGTTCTTCTTCAAATTACTCCTTATTTTTGGTTCCTCTAGTGCCCTCTACTCCATTTGGCCTCGAGGGTCACACTTCGGGCACCAATGGAATCTTGCTGTCCTGGACAATGGCAGATGCAAAATACTCTGAATTTATCATCAGGTATTGTTTTTTTTATCATTTAAATATGCACTATGTAACTTTTAAATGTTGGATTCCACAATCTACTTTTCTGTATGTTCCAAAGTATTGCATTAAAGGCCCTATATTACACAAAATGGATTCTTGTGAGCTTTCAGCCATGTTAGAATGTCGAGTTGTCTTTTGTTTCATTCACACATCTTTGAGTAACCACCTATTATTAGTCTGCCTGCATCATTAAAGCTCAAAATTCACTGTTCCACCTTGTGATGTCATATAGTGGTAGTTTTCAAATTAGATCTACCTTTTACTTTCAGTTCATTTCAGAGATTGGATTTTCCATTCCATTGAAATTGCCAAAATAACTCTTACTAAATGAGTTTAAAACAGTGGAGCACTTCCTGGATAACCACATCACATTACAAGGTAGAACAGGGAGAAGAACTCAGCCTAAATATGCAGGATTTGTGTGTTAAAAACGTCCCAGGGATGTTTTTGATGAGGATACAACATTATAACATACATCAAAAAATAGTCCAGAATAGGCCCTTAAAGTGCATCTATGTTCAATTTAATCAAGATAGGTGTTTTAATTATTTTTAAATATAATTCCTCCAAAGAAAACTGTGTTTTATAGAATCATTGGGATCAACTCCCTAGCTCAGAACATAGAGTGAAAATAAAACATTAACATTACATTACAACAACATTACAACATTACAACAGATGGCCAAATGAACATTTCAAAGAAGGACAAATGTTCTTTTTATTTTTGGATCTTTTTTATATCATTCTAATGCAAATTCCAACACATTTCTATTGTGTCATGGCTAACAGGATGCCAGGAAATCTAGAGGCCATTTAACTGACATCCTAATAAAACAATTAAATAAATAGAACTTAAAATAATAAGAATACCTTAAAATTGGGTTTTATACTCATACTCACTTCTTCATGGATCTGACTTGTAACTTGGCTTATTGGTGTCACATTCTTTTCTCCATTGAGATTACATTATGCAACGTTCTAGGCAGAGTAATAACATAATCACGGAGACAAGCAGGCAATGGGCCCTCCATCATAAAAGTTACACCGTGCACCTTTAATTCTTCAAATGTTTTGTAATAATCTAAAATGGCCTTTCCCTCCAGGTACCGGGAGGTGTGTCCTTACCCTGCCACTGACTTCACAGAGGAAACTATGTTGCTCGATTCCCCTGTCGTCCTGCTCACTGAGCTAATCTCAGGCTCAACATACCAGTTTCAGGTACAAACAATTCTTTTATTTAATATAAAATGGCCTTCTCACTCAAATCCTGCTGAGCTATTGTCTGGATTTGGCAGAATGTGGGTAATTGATCCAGATTGCATTATTAAGCAGGTAAAGGGATCTATGGATAAAGCAGGGCTCTTTCCACTGTCTGTTGTCACTGGGCTCCAACGTAATCACGCTTATTAGTTTTCAGAATGCATTAACCCATCCTGACCTTCATGCACAGGCCAACTATCAAATATGCACTTTGTTTGTTAAGAGCAGTGTGTGTGAGCTTCATATTACCATCGTGTTAGTTATTATTACACAGTACTTTTTAAAAAAAGGATTATGTGATCATGTGTGTGTGTCTGTGTATGTTGTGTATGAATAACAACAGGTTTTTTTAGTTCAGCTGCATTCATAAAGTTGAAACTTGTATATTTTAGTTGTTCTGACCATCTTGCAGATAATAGCATACAGTACATTAGTGACAGAGTATAGGATTATTCCCTTTTCACACCTTGGCATTGTTACTTGCCAAAGGGCTCTTTGCTGATGCACTAAGGAGTGAAGTAGAGGCTTAAAACAAGAGCTGATAGCTTCAGAGTTGAGATGCATCAAGACAAATTGAGCAGTGAAAGGTTCCTTTCAATCTGATGAAGGTCAATAACTTTAAATGGGATATATTATGTACTATTTATGAGCTTTAACCATGTTATAAGAGTGTTTCCTCATCATTGTTTCACTCAGAGTTGCGTTTCAATTGATTGATGCATCTTTGATTAAGCTTCTTTAAAACCACAGTAGCACTTGGTGGTTTAACACATCTTGTTCTTTCAAGGTGGCCCAGAGTGTTTGGCTCTGGAGAAGGTCACTTAATATGAACATTCATGTAAACAACAAAACAAAACTCTGAATATGTTTTTATGATGAAAGAATATTATAACATGCTACAAAAATAAAAATAATAATGAAACCTATTGAACATGTAATCATAATGTAGACTAAATCTCACAAAACAAATGCCGTCACATTCCCCTGTGTATGAATGAGGCATGGTTAGTGAAGTGTCTTGTTCAATGACACGATGGAAATGATTTTTCAGCCTTTCAGTTTGTAAAATTCCCTTCCACTGAGCCCCGCACAGTCAGCTGCAGTTTACTGTACATAAAACTAAAAGATGAACATGTGAAACATAATTTATTCTCTGCCCTTTCTGTTACCATCGTTTGAAGTAAGACAGTTCTGTTTTCTTTCCAGGTAGCAGCTGTTTCTTCTGGTATTCCAGGAGCTTTCAGTAAATCGTTGTACATAAAGACAGCTGAGTCCCGTGAGTGCACATTATTATAATAAAGAACAACACAATACATCTACTTATGTGTGTATGTGTTTGTGCTCTCTACAGCTCCTGGGCATGTGACAAACCTGACTGCATTTGCACAGAACCACTCGTATGTGGTGGTCACCTGGTATCTGCCCCAGCGCATCAATGGTCTCATCACAAAGTTCAGTGTCAATGTCAAACATGCCCGAAATGGAATGGTGGTCCGCAGGCTGAACGTCAACGCAGAGGAGATCATGAGTATCTCACTGCCACACTGCAATGTAAGACTTTTAGTTTGTCAGTTTTAATCATTGAAGCATATTTGAGTAAAATCTATGTTGAGAAGTGACATTACAGTAACTTTGTAGGTAAATCCTTTTCACAATAATTGTTGATAGTATCTGGTTATTTCATCACTGATTTTTATGATTTCTGCACAGCCCCAGTGAGATTTTGACCACTGGCCTTGGTGGCCTTGAGTGCTCTCCACAGTCTCTCATTTGGATTCTAGTGGGGATAGTGGCTGTGCCTCTCCAGAATGATGACCCTCTGTGTGATAAACGTTTCCTGACCACTTTGGACATGTTATGTCGATCATTGTCAGGCTCAAAGATCCAATCTGTCTCAACAAGTAGCGTTTTCAGCAGTCTGTCTGATCTTCAGTGATACGTTAACTGTCTCTCACTCAAAACACTGTTCCACTTTTGGGATGGTGTTTTGGAGAGGAAGACTCCCCCTTTTCTTTACTGCTCAAGTGCAAACTCTGTATTTAGTTTTTGTCTATCTCATCTGGATAAAGAAACAAAGGTTTCTGGTCACCAACTGATTAGTGTGATTACGAAAAGAAAACCTGTCTGTTGTGATGCACCATGACTATTTTTACCTTAACTACTAAACCCCCACTAAATGCTGCAGAACAGAGAACATGAATGACCTCATACATACTTCACCCTTCACCCTTCACTCACCCTTGCTTCTCTCTCTTTTCTCACTTCCCAGGATGCAGCAGAAATCCTGTCACGGGCGACGGTGAGTCCTCTGGAGATGACCGCCTCGTCTCCCCCCATCACCCTCTCAGCGGTGCCTCCGGCCGCTCTGTGGAAAGTGCCCATATCTGTGGGAGTGGATCAGCTGCGACCATTCACTCCTTATCTGTTTGAAGTGTCGGCCTTCACATCTGAGGGAGAGGGCAAAACCGGCTCTGTTATGGTCCACATGCCAGAATCAGGTGTGTGCGAACGTCTTGTACATTTACATACGATCAATCAAGTATTATTATTATTATTATTATTATTATTATTATTATTAGTAGTAGTAGTAGTAGTAGTAGTAGTAGTAGTAGTAGTAGTATTAGTATTATTAGTATTATTATTAGTATTGTTGTTACTGTTGTTATTATTATACTTCTCTCCCATCTAGGGGAACTCGATTATGGATAAATTCTAATAACAATTATATGAATACACTTATTTATGAATTGTTAAATGTTGACTTGTTTCCATTTTTTAGAAGTGTTATAAAAGTCACTGCAAATTAGACATTTGGTTGGGCTGCAGGTTTTGAGCGGCAGAATGGACAGTTGTATTGGTTGGAACTTGGAACTGAATTTAATTGTTTTTCATTTTTGTAATTAAATGATTGCAGTAAATGTAATCATTATTCAAATTTGATTAGTTCAATTTAATGCATTTTTCTGTAGCAAAATGGCTCATTTAATCAACAGAAAGTTCAAAAGTCAATCAAATTCAAGCAGATTGGACAAATAGTCGCCTTGCAGAGATTTTTACATTATCATACAACATATTTTTGAGGAAGTTAAAGTATAATTGTTGATCATTTGTGTTTGGCACAGCTCCTGAAGACTCTCCGCAGAACCTGACCTTACTGAATATGACCTCCAGGTTCATTGTTTTGTCCTGGATATCTCCTAGAATAGTGACAGGGAAATTCAGCTACGTCCTGCAGCTTCGCGGGCCTACAGGTAAGGCTGGGTTTAACATGAAGTATTCAATTATTCCAAGCCTTGTGGTTGATAGAGATTAAGGAAGTTGACTAAAAGTGGATATGTATATTTTTCTTAAATGGATTGGTTTGACCATGAACCTTCACAGTAACAAATTATTAAAGCACAATATTTGTGATTTGTATACCATATTATTATATACCAAATATTCATGGTGGTTTGTGTTTTATCTTCTTATTCCACATTATGGAAAACAAAAATTATTTTGGTTTTTTTCTTCCTGTCTAGGGTATTTCCTAAATGGAAGCACTTTTGACACAAACTTTGAGTTCAAAGGTCTGATGCCTTACACCAGGTATACTGTGGTTGTTCGAGCCAAATCAGCAGGAGAATTGGGTCCAGCAGCAGAGAGGCATGTGATCACAGCAGCTGAAGGTACTTCTGCATTTCATATACAAGCTGTTCAGCCAGGAGAAAATGAAAATGACTAAACCAAATAAGTACGGTGCAATGGAAAGTTGCACTTAAACACATGTGATAGATTGGAAGGTTTACATGTAAAACATCTACCTGGGTCTAGACACCACTGATGAAAAAGAAGAGATGTAAAGGCTGAGGGTGTAGTTGGATGGAGACAGTGAGCTAAAATTGATGAAAGAAGGTCAAGGGAAGAGTGACTGCATGTATATTATGAAACGGGAACATTTCTGCAAGAAAAATCAAGTTGACACTGACAATAATATTTGAAGGATAACAAGGAAATCTAGTTGAATTTATGAGCCTGTCCTTGATGTGTGTGTAACTGTAAGTGTGCTCAGCCCCCAGTGCTGTACAGGCCCTGACCGCAGAGGCAGAGGACTCTCTGTCCATCAGAGTGAACTGGAGGAGCCCTGCTCAACCTAATGGCCCCATCATTCAGTACAGACTGCAGGTCCTGGTGCAGGGGACACTGCTACAGGACATCACCCTCACAGCTCCTCGGGTATGTTTTGAACATATCTGTACAGCTTATAAATTCACTATTACAATGATCTATTGGTATCTTTTGCTTGTTATTTTTAACTGTTATTTATTTATGATGGTTTCAACTTCATTGAACTGTTATTTCTCATGTCAAACTAAATTATCTGTCAGTGGAGACATTTTCTTAGTTACTTTACTAGTTTGGGGTCAGCCAGTTGCTTGTCACTATGTAATTGGTTTTTGTGGAATTGCATTTAACTTCCCTATCTAGAATAGTTTTCTGCAGGTGTTTTATTCAAACATAAGTTGAAAAATAAAAATTGAAATTAAGTTGAAAAATGTACATTCTTATTGTCAGTGGGGTTACAGATCTAACCTATTATCGTTAACTACAATAACTGTTGCCTCTCCTGGTTGTCTCCATGGTGACAGATACATTTAATGCCAAACTCTGGAGCATTTTAGGCAAAACATCTCTATGAAGACAAGCAAGTGGCAGACGCTCACCACAGTTGCATATTGAACCTTTATTACTTAATCATATAATATATCAGGTTTTTACAACATAGCAGCACTGATACTTTGTAATTCAGAAACAACTGAAATATTGTCACTGTCTGCAGAATGAGAGCACAACTGGCCTATATGAGGAGGAGACATTTACCGCCAACCCTAGAAGGAGTAAGAGAAGCGCAGACTTTATCACATCTCCTGCCTCCTTCACTCCTTCAGTTTCCAAACACTCCTCTGACCCGTCTGCTCTTGGCATAACCAGTGACCCTCACGCCGCTGCTGAGTCCATGCTGAGCACCCACACCAGCCTGACTTACACAGCCACTGAAGAGTTTTATAGCATGGCTTTAGACAGCACAAATAGCCCTGCCTCTCACAGCCCCACCCAAGCTTACTCGGTCACCTCTGCCTCTCCTGTGACACACCCACCCTGGCTCACACGACAGTCCAGAACAGATATGACCTCTGAGTCTATGACCACGGCTTATCACTCTGTAAGTGCCCGTGATACTTCAGTGACTGGGCGCTACACAGCTTACACTACCGGAACTGGCATCACAGGTAACATTTAATTTCCGTCCCAATCTCTCTGAGTGAATGTGTGAAATGTACTTTGAAATTTAAAGCTGCACTATGTAACTTTTCTGGTAGGAGGGTCTATCACCTGCTTGTCTCCATAGAGATTATTATTTTGCATGAAATGTTCAACAAAATGCATTGAACTTATCTATCTTAGCTATTCAGTGATAGTTATTGCTAAAAATACCTTGAAAAATATGCATTCTACTATAAACGAGGCCATTAAGCTATTAATATCACAATATAATCTATCAGTATATTGATAATCATCACCTTCCTAAAATTAATTGCTTAAGTCACTTTTTGCCTACTTTTTACTTAGGCAAAAAATGCCATAATTTCAATTTTGGGGGGAGTTTCTTGTGTTTCCTGAAAAACCTGAAAAAAGGACTTATGCGATTATTTTAGGAAGGTGTCGTAATGATATATTATATCACAATATATCAATATTTTGGCAGATATATACTGGCAGATATATATATGTGTGATAGATAGATAGATATAGACAGACACCAAAGAGCCTTGCCCGGATGGTCCACTATACGGGATTAAATCTATCTAACTCCATGAAGACAAGCAGGTGACTCTATCAGGCCAAGTTACAGAATAGTGTGGATAACCCTCTCACAGTTGAAAATTTCAGGCAAAGCTTTGAAATTCTCCAAACGTTAACACCCTCCAGAAAAGTGGCACCATTGCACCTAAGGCTGCGTACTACTGTAGCAGTAGTAGTGTTGTAACACAAACATTTTTAATTTCAAAGGAATAGATCAATAATGATTCCGATACCACAATGATAATTAAAAACTGTCCTTAGACAATAGAATGTGATTTTCAACATGAAATCATAGTACTTTCTTTTATTTTACCTTATGACCTTATATCTGTGTAATCCCTCAGTCATCCAATAAGTTCCATAGTTGTGGGCTCTTTTCTGTCCTGTGAATGTGACTTTTTTAGTATCAGTATTATCAATTAATATAGATTAGTATCTGACTTTTTTAACAATCACAATCAGTTGTTGCTTTATGTTGGGTGAGAAAAGAAAGGACTATGGTCTAACTGTGTAACTCCTTCAGGATTGATTTACAGCTGCAACAAATACATGCATTTTATAGAGTTCTCCATTAAACCTTTTTTATCATGTCATAATACTACTTTGAAATCACAGGATTGCATCACTTCTTGTTATACAGTGCGTGTAGTATGTGTGTGTAACAAGTATGATGTGTGTGTTGCAGCCAGTGTGACAGTGAAAGAAGAGGTGCTGGATGTTCTGTCGGAGGAGATGTCTTACTTAGTGTCAGATTTGAACCCCTTCACTGAGTACACGATCAGGGTCAGTGCTTTCACCACAGTGGGAGAGGGCCCTGCTGCACACATCACAGAGAAGACCAGAGAACAGGGTACACCATTACTGCTGTCATCATAATTCATGTGTAACTAGCGATGATATGAGTGTATATTATTCCTTCAGTACCCAGCGCCGTGCTGAATGTTACCTACCAGAACATCAGCTCCACTTCTATACTGGTCAGCTGGGTCCCTCCCCTCAACCCAAATGGGAGAATCACACATTATACCATCTATGGGGTCAGAGTGTATGACGGCGAAGAGCTGCAGTGGGATTCTAATGGCACTTCTTTATTAATAACAGGTAATTAGTGTAGTAAGAAGTGTATTTCTAAGATTTTGTTAAAAAGAAATAATTTACATGACAATCATCTCCATCTCTTTTGACCAAAAAACTAATTTATTTCATGTATGTAATATTT
>JACN01000703.1:0-10312 GCA_000787155.1 Scartelaos histophorus | reverse complement strand
TGAACCATGTAGGAGTAACTGTCAGATACACTGTATTTTATCCAGTCTGTCACATTATTGGGTGAGAACCATGAGGAAACAGGTCTGACTATGCTAAAAAGTGAATGAATTATGAATTGAAAAAGTCTGTAGGATCATCTCTACATTTTAAAAGGTGTTTTGTTCATTGAGAACCCTACAGGAGAAACTACCAGGTATGAGAATCATGAGGAAATCATGATCTGTGACTATTCTTGACACTTGTTTCTCTGTCACAGTTTATCAAATATGGAGAACATACAAACTCCACAGCATTATACCTGCAAAAATATTTTTGATGGTATCTTGTCATATACTGTGTCTTTGATAAAGGGCCAGTACTTGACTATCTTTTATATTGTTAAATGGATTATTACAGAAAGTCTGTAGAATCACCTAAAAGACATGGGCCATGTTAAAAGGCATTTTGTTTATTTAGAAACAATGTCACTATGTTTCATCCAATTTGACAAATAGTTGGATAAAAACCATGAAGGAAATCATGATGTGTGACTATTTTTGACAGTCGTTTCTCCACAAAATTATACCTGAATGAGCTGTAAAAATATTGAAAGGACCAGTAATTGACATTTCACATTTACTGAAACAAAGGAAAAGACTGAAGCATCACCTGTGTATTTAGAAGCCATTTTGTTGAAAACCATGTGGGAGTAACTGCCATATACACCGTTTTTTTGTATCTATCACATTATTAGGTGAGGAAACAGATCTATTTTCGACAGTTGTTTCTCCGTCATGGTACAGCAGATATGGAGAATATGCAAACCCCAACACAAAGAATCCCTGAATGATCTGATTGAGGTGGTTCAGGTCATTTCAGGAGGCCACTTCAGGTGTAGTATCTTGGCATATATTGTGTCTTTGAATACTTTACCATCTTCTAGTTTAGGTAAAAGTGAAACAAAGAAAAACGAGAAAAAAAATCTGTATTTTAAAAGAACCTTAAAGAAACAGTGACTGTTGTTTCTCTGTCATGGTTCAATAAACATAGGGAGAAGATTCAGAAAGCAGCAGCTCGGCTCCTCACTGCTTTGAACAGACTTCAACACATTTCCCGTTTTAGCTTCGCTTCACTGGCTCCTGTGTGTTTTAGAATTGATTTTACGATTTTACTGATCACGTTTAAAGCTCGTTTAGGCCTTGCACTAAGTTATATTTCAGAACTTTTAACCCCGTATGAGCCCTTCTGCAGCCTTAGATCCTCAGGTAGGTCCCTGTTGGCTGCTAAGTCCAGACTCCGGACCAAGGCGATCAAGCCTTTTCAGTCCGGGCGCCTCGGCTTAGAAAATGAGGCTCACACCATCACTGTCATCTTTTAAATCACTTCTTAAAATCGATTGGCCTTCCTTTATCTGGTTTTAGCTTCATTTTATTCCTTAGTTGTTTTTCTTTTGTTTATTTATTTATTATAAATTACTGGTTTGGTTTCATTGTCTGCTTTTGTGCTGTTTTTTTGCTTTTTGTTTTGTTCACTGCAGCCAGTACTTTACTCTCTTCTAGTTTAGGTAAATGTCAAATAAATTATGAGGGGAAAAAACTGAAGGATCACCTATGCATTTAAGAAAGTGTTTTGTTTATTGTGAAGCATATAGGAGGAAACCACGATCTGTGACTAATCTTGATAATTAAACAAACGAGGGCACAATATGCAAATTCTACACAAAGTAAAACCAAATTATCTGGCAAAATATTACTGGGAGACTACGAAATATTGAGTATAATAGGAGCAATTGTGCCTGGTAATATGCTTTGTCTACTCTGGCACATTGTTGGGTAAAAACTATGAGGAAACAAGTCTGTGACTAGACAATCACACAGTTGTTTCTCTGTCATGGTTCAACAAAATGGGAAGAATATGCAAACTCTACACAAAATAGCCCCAAATTGGGACCGGGAATTAGACTGGGAATGGGACCAGGGGATCTAGAGGTGGGAGCGCTTGCATCAATTCCACACATTTTTCCCATATTGCAGTTTTGCTAGACTGTTTTGTAATTGTTTTTGGAGGTGATTCCTTCAGCATTTACCTTCCAATGTTACAAAAATCCTGTCTCGCTTCATAATCGCTGTATGTCTTTATTTTATTCAGGTTTTCTTTTAAACCCATGAACAGGCTGGAGCGATCGTGCCAAATGCTGTAGCCAAACTAAACCCTGTTGAGCTCCGTTCGTGCTCATTGTTTTGTATAATGTGTGTGACAGTAAGACCAGATTTGGGACTACCAGAGGGTTTTAGCCGTGTCTGCTGGACTCGGCACAAATTTGGTGAAAATCTGGTTTGTTTTTCCGAAAATATGAATGATCAGATTGGCTTGTGTTTCCGTTTTGCTGTGTATTCAGTAGTTTTTATAATTTTTTCCATTACATTTTTTATTTTTCATACCACCAACATGTGTTTTGTTGAATTATTTTAGGTGTGTTCAGATCAAATAATTATTTAGCTAATAACAACTGTAATGCTGATGTATTCTTAATTACATAAACATCAAGTTATTTGCTATAATTTGGTGTTTTGGTTCAATTGTGAAATCCATTTGACTGTATATACATATACATATATAAATGGGCTTGCTAACCCGCTAGCTGTGAAGTTCCAAATAGATAGTGATCTGGCTCCAATGACTCTGGCTCCAGTTGACTTTACATTGGAATATTGTGGTCCCTCTCTCTGTAACTTCTGCAGTTACAGTGAGCCTTGTATATTCATATTAACCCAACATGATCCCAGTGTTTTTATTTCACTATTTTGTGCGTAAATAAATTCCTATTCCTAACTACTCCTGTAACTGCTAGCCCCGATGAGCTTCATTCGACTGGAGCCGAACGCTATGGGTGACGTCACACTCACACTACAGGATTTTTCACTCTTAAAGTATTTTTAAACCTGTGACTAAATAAAGTCGACAGGAAGTAGAGTCACTATCACTAGTCTGCAGCTTCACCTCCATACGTGAGCTGTGTGAATGGAAACAAACACATTTGAGGAACTATCTCGCCTTTTTACTTTTAAAGAACGCCTCAGATTGGATTAATAGCTCAGTTTTGAATGTCATTATTTGGGGAGGACAAACTCCATGGATGTGGATGAGATGCTGCACTTTAATTTTCAACTGGAGTAATAATTATTTTCACCGTTTACTGAGTTTGTATCTTGTGCCTCTGTGTCTATGACTCCATCTGCCCCCGACATTCTGTTTTATTGGCTTTTACCGTAGCGTTGCTGATGTTTTGTGGGTATGATCTGACAGAACGTCTCAGAGTCACACTGACACAGCACATGAGGAGGCAATGACTTCAGAACTGCAAACATAGACAAAAACTCAGGTCACACCTCCCTGAACGTGGAAAGAAGCACATTTCAGCAGTAGTGTGTGAGCGTGTGGCGCCCTTTAGTCCACTTCTGTGTACAGTCTATGGTTTACTAACTAAAATGCCTCTCTCTGAGCTGAATGGTCTCGACATAAACCCCAGCTCCAGGGAGGGAATTCTGGAGGTTCTGAACTTTCACATGTTCATAAACAGAGAATGACAAATGTGTTCTATATTTAGGCAATTATAAAATCTTCACTAGAATCAAACTGTATAATTTCAGCCCTGGAATCGTCAATCTTCTGAACTAAAGTTAAATGGAGCTGTTAACTTGAAAACTATCACTACATGACATCACAAGGTGGCTTTGGAGATATAAACAGACTAATAATGCAGGATTACTCAAACATGTGTGAATGAAACAAAACACAACTCCGGGTCTGTTTTTGAGGAGGTAACAGCATTATAATTAGTGTTGGGCCGTTATCGGCGTTAATGTGCTGCGATAATGTGGGACTCTTATCCGGCGATATAAAAAATTCCGCCATTAATCCATTCTCAAAGTTGAACAGGGAGCTGGGTCTATATTAAGTGAACTATGATGACTTTCACCTTTACTTTATCGATGCTAGCTGGGAATTTAACTCCTTCTCTTTAGGTATGCCATTATGTCATTTTAAATTACACAATTTAAAATTTAGAATGTAAATACAACGACATCACGAATTACCAACATGTTATGTCTGTCTTAAGAAACCTCTTCTCAAGGACTTACTTGTAGTCATTACTTAGGTAGCGCACATATTCTGAATGAGCCATTTTAATCTAGATTAATCTTGATTAATAACAACATTTTCAATGAGATTAATCTAGATTTTAAAAAATGAATCTATGCCCACCATTAATTATAACATTATACAATTTTGCGTAATATAGGAGCTTTTAAATATTTACATTTTACCTATATATAAAACTATACTATATCACTGTACTATTCAGCATGTCAATCTATTTCACCTTTTTCATACATTTATTTGAGTATTTCTTCCATTTCTGAAAATCCTCAAAACAGGACAGACAAAGAAACAAGTTGGGTGAGGAGAAGGAGATTGATGGTAGATTTCTTTTTTGGGGTTTCTTTGTCTGAAAAAAACAGAATGGGAGACAGGAAAATGACAGCTCGTGGCGATGTCAGTCTGCACATCGCACACACATTTCTAATTCGTCAGGTGCGGAGCGTTAGCTTAGCGTAGGAGGTGTGTGCATAATACATGTTCATAGACACCGCTCGCTGGCTCTGGATCTGTCAGTTCGGCTTGTCATCCTCACGTCAATAAAGAAAAAAAACTTCAGCTTTATTGTGTTTTGGATTTGTCATGCTTTTGCTCAAACAGAAAGGAAATAGGCAGAAGGCAAGACACAAAAACTACACTTGTTTGACAGCTCGCATTGTGCACAGGAACGACGAGATCTCGCAAGATTAACAAGGGGGAGGTTTTGGAGGTTTTCGGAAAAGAGAAAACGAAAACAGGCCCCGATGAAAGTTTGATTGACAGCTGAACCCGCCATTCGGATTCATAATGTTTTCATGGAGAGGAGAGGTGAAGGCGGCTGAGATGCGTTCACGAGCGAGACGAGAACAGGAAGTAACTTTTACAAGAGGAAATGGGGTCGGGGCCGTGGTAACCAGACAGAGATGTAAATAAAAGTATGCAGCTTCCTGTCAACATGCATCACTCGAATAAACAAGATCAAAAAACATTAAAATTATATTACATTAGAACATGGGAATCCGCATTAAAAAAAACAATTTTCACTTTGGGTATCACATGGTGGAGTAAAAGTGCACTATGTAACTTTTCTGATGGATGCCGACCTTGAATACTTGTCTCCATGGAGATGTTATTGCTTCTGTTTGGGATGTTCAATAAATCATTAAAGGTTCTACACAAAATTCACTGATGAGATTTTAGCTGTGTTACCTCCTCAAAAACCCACCCGGAGTTGTGTTTTATTTAATTCATACATGTTGGAGTAACCCTTTTATGTTTTTGAACACTGCACAAATCCTCAATAATGTAAATCACTAAATTTGAAACTTTATTAGACCTGAAAATCTACACAAAATATTACTTTTTACTCTTTAAGTACATTTTTAAATGTGGATCAATGTGACATGACGTGTGTCCAATTGCAATTTCTTCAGTTAAAAAGGTTCAGATTTCATAATAATTCCCCACATACCTGTAGTACCTCTGACCTCCATGGAAACAAATATTTTTTTCACTAATCCTGAGTTATTCTGCATGTTTTTTGTCCTTAAAGTGTCAAATGTTCATGTGGTGCGACCATTCGCCCTTAACTCATGATATTTAAACTTCTTTAAAATAACTCCACTCTAAGAAATGAGATGTTGGTTTTAATTAAAAATGTTAAGGCAACCGATTCCACAAAAGGCTGTTGTTTTCATATAGACTTATAAGGTTAGTTAAATGCAAAATTATCTTATTATTGAATTCAAGGAAACACCATTAATTTGAATCAAAGTGAAATTGTTAATTAACCATTAATTAAGAGTAATACATAAGAGTAACACCCCTCTGCAGGTGGTGAGCTCACAGGAGGGAGGGACTCCCCGTCGGTCCCTTGTTGTACACTGTTCATAGGGTGTTGCATGTTTTTGGTTGATGGGGGGAAACCAGAGTACCCGGAGGAAACCCATCCAGACACGGGGAGGAAACATGCAAACTCCACACAGAAAGGCCCGGGCGACCCGGGGATCGAACCCGCAACCTTCTTGCTGTGAGGCATGAGTGTTGCCACTCAGCCACCGTGCCGCCATTTTAAAATGTTCCTGTTGAAAAACCTTAAACGTCATTGATCTGAATACTTTATTTCTTTTAGTTCAGTTGATTTTTTTTCTTGTGATACTTTTACTTTTTTTGCTCCAGTATCTGTACTTTTACTTAAGTAACACAGCTGAGTACTTCTTGCATCACTGGTAAAGAAGCAAGAATTTTAAACCTTGATCTTTCAATGTTTCTGTTAAAAATGTCAGTATTGATAATTTTACACATAAATTTCCTTATTTTTATATGAAATCATTCCGTGATGAACACTCAAGCCCTTTGTGCTGTGGAGAGACTTTAAAATGGTGCAGATGTGTTACCTGTTACCAACCCTGGATATTTTGGGTGATTTCAAGCATCTTTATAAAACTCGCAAAACATTCAAGAGCACCTCGTCTCTGCAGCACGGGTCAAAGTTCGGGTCTGCACCTCCAATGCTTGAAATGCTCCGTTCCACCTTGTGATGTCAGATTAAAAGCTACATTTTACCTTTTAAAAATGTTTGAATGACCCAAAACACAACTCCAGGTATGTTTGTGATGAGGAAACATTATAACAGATCAGATAATAATGCATGTTATTCAAGGTTTTGTTTTGCAGTAGTAAAAAAAAAATGTACTGGTAATTGTGGAATATTCCAAGTAAAGCGATAACATACCCATGGAGACAAAACTTCAACGAGAAAATTGACTTAATTCCTGTTTAAATGTCATTGTATTGTTGTCACCAGCCAAATGAAGCTAATCGAGGCTAGAAGTTATAGCGGCTAATCCATAACCAGGGCCCATATTTGGAAATCAGAGCTTGTGTATCATAGCAACCAAAAATCCAATCAGGAGTGAAGCTTTTGAAGATCACACCCCTTCTTACCATAAGTTTGGCTATCGAGCAAACCCGTTGCTAATGCGAGCAGAAAGGGAGCACCTGATTTGTCTTTTATTAATGTTAATATCTTAATTAAAGGATTAAAATAGTGGCAAAATGGCAATGTTTTTTCAGTAGAAAGCGAATCCATGTAGCGCCCATGCTCATTTCCTATTTAGAACGTGACGGCTAGTGGATTAGCGATGTCCATTTATATTTACAGTCTATATAGCGAGTGGGTTTCTTCTGGTTCCTGTATCTCGCTGAAAAATGAAGTAAAAAATGAAGTAAAGAAGATGTAGTGCGGTTTTAATACACTTGTGACAATATTCGGGTCATTCCAAGCTGTTGGGAATCGATCAAAACTGCAGCATGACCATTTCCTCGGGGTTCAGCGGTGACATCATCTGACATAACTCTCCACATTTAAAACGTCTGACCAGTTAAAGGCCCATTCGTAAAAAACGTCCCGTATCAGAATCCCGCCTCTGTTTGACGAATTGGGTGAAAACCGGGGGTCAGATCTCGTTCAAACCACTCCATCGGCGAAGAAGACATCGGCGAAGGGAGAAAGTGACCATTACACACTTATTTAATATTCGATCTATAAAGCGTTATCGAGACGGAGGGGAGCTCTTATCTGCAGTTAAATGAATCACGCTTTCAATTTGCATGTT
The DNA here is from genome assembly GCA_000787155.1 of Scartelaos histophorus. Lineage (NCBI taxonomy): Eukaryota > Metazoa > Chordata > Actinopteri > Gobiiformes > Gobiidae > Scartelaos > Scartelaos histophorus. The sequence goes on along the minus strand of JACN01000703.1, from coordinate 2,575 downwards.
GAGTGAATGGGAGAGAAACGGCGTCCAACAGAGCGGCAGTGTGAGGGGAGATAACCACTCTGCCAGCCCCGGACCGGCCAAAGCTCTGGGCTCTTTGGGTTTGAGCGTCTGGAAGTGACTGAGTCTGGCTCCGGTTTAAAGCAGAGCCCAGGGCCACAGAAACAGCAGGGTTTTGAGAGAAATACATTGTTTTATTTTAAGAAACAGGATAAGGTAGTTTTATTTTATTTTATTTTTTTACAATTTAGGTTGTCATGGTGAATGGAATGAAGGAAGCAGCCTGTGCACAATCATAACTGAACCTGTGTTGCCAGAACCTAAACCTGTAGATAGAGGAAACGTCCTAAATTTATCTCATTTTCTTTACAGACTCTTTTAAATCTTATGTCATCAGAATGTTCAAAATTCTGGAATTGAGGTCAAATGAAGCCAACATCATATATGTACAATGATATATAACAAGCAGACCTAATGGTTTTATGAGATTATAACAAAAAGTTAAGCAACACTTTAGAATTTTAAGGCACGAATCTTATTTACTTTGCTTCTCTGTTAAGAAAGATGGAAAAAATACAGTTTTCTAACCCTAAAATAGTATTTAGGCTTCACAAAAAGTATAATTTATGATGAAATGTGTAATATATCTGTAAATTAAGTGAAACATTTCTGTCAGGGTTTGTCCAGTAAAAAAACAAAATGTGGATTTTGTCTTTGTGAAAATGTAAAATGTAAAATCTAAAATATAATTGTAAGTGTTTTTATACTGGACTCTGAATCACTCACATGGATCTGAGAGGTTTTTAATTTCCAAATTGTTCTAGATTGTTCATATTTTTTTTCAATTTGTGATATTCTGAAATGAATTCTTGTTTTCGAATGAAAGTCACATTATGTCCCACTTCACCGAGCTGCCTCCATTCTGGACTTTAGAATGTTTTGGTTTACAGTTTTTCAAAAGGTTTATATGTTCAAGCCATGTGAAGCTTTGGATTACAGTTTTTCAAAAGGTTTATATGTTCAAGCCTCATGTGAAGCTCAGAACGTCCAGAATTCCCTCCCAAAGCTGCAGAGGCTTCACTAGCACTGATTCAGGATTGGCTGCAGGTCCTGGTGTTTAGGTAGTGACCGTTCAGACCAGAGAGAGGCATTTTACGTTTAAACTGACTGAATTTAAGCATAGAAACTGGCAACACAAATGATAGACTCACGGGAGGCTCATTCCGCTGTCTTATTCTATAATCATCAAACAAAACACCAAATTATAATCTAAACCACTACTAATTATTTTTATTCAGAATTTTAGTTGCTGAATTTAAGAACAAATATTTTCAAGCCCTTCAATTCAACAGTCAAAATTCAGAGAGTAAAATTAGCAGTGAAAAAAGTTTGCAGCAAAGATCCAAGACACCAAGGCAGAAGCAATCGATCCAACGTGATCCGATCTTATTTAGTAACAAACAGGAAATGGTGCAGTGAAGCGATCTGATTGGTCAGAATTGGCCTTATCCAAACTTCAAACCCCGCCCACAGATGAGAACGGCCAATAGGAAACGCCGCCTGTCCTCCTCACTCACACAGGATAGATTGCTTCTTGACATCTAAGATCTTTGGAAATTCTCTGTAATCTTTTAAATATTCAGCCCTCAAAATCAAAATAAATTCATTTCTATTTTGAATTTAAAACATACTTAAAATTTCAGCAACTATACATTAAAAATAATTCAAACCTCTTTTTCCAGGGTTCAAAAATTCAAGGCGGGATTTAAAATTCAAAATCTAATGGAACAAATGATCTTCCATAACCATGAGCGACTATTTTTGATTTGAAAATATGTTTGGCCTCCATCTACGGGGGATATGAAATTGAAAATGAAAATCTTACACAATCAAGTCTCAGTTTGTCTGGTTACGGTGTCACCTTCAGGGACGACTATGGTATTATATATTATTATATTGTCCTTTCCGTGACACCTTAACACCGCGTACCTCCCAAAGCGATTCTATTTTGCCTGTTAGCGTAAAACGACTAGCGTAGCTCCGGCGTGGAATAGTTCGCGGTGTAATATTGTTAATAGCCAGATCACAGTGCGCGCATACGGCTGTACAATATAAATGTTATGAGCGCACATTAAGACGCTGCACATGACTGAGCCTCTCGTTAACAACTCGAGCTGCTGCAGTTAAACGGGCTCTGCGATTCCCCGGGCCCCTTGAACGCGTCGTACGACAGTTATCGGCCCTGTGAAGTGGCTAACATTAGCGCGCGTACATGCGTCACACACACAGTTTAATGGCGTTTCTCGAGGTTGTTTTTTTCCGCACAAATATTAGCACAAGTCGGCCTCGATAGGCGAATGCTTTTGTTGTGCGCTGGTTTAATGCCGAATATCCGAGGCGAAGCAATGAAGCCGGCGGTAGATCCTCCATCAGAAAAGTTTCCAAAAAAGAGTCAAAGGCTTTTTTCTCTTGTCTGAAAACAGTTGCGCACCATGTTCATATGATCAGGTGGACGGAGTGCCTTGCCCAGAGGCACAACAACAGAAAATACACTAATTGGCACTGGGATTGAACCTCC
>JACN01156521.1:0-12846 GCA_000787155.1 Scartelaos histophorus | reverse complement strand
ACACACACACACACACACATACAGACTTTAAAATTATATGTAACATATTACGGCAAACATTTTATTACTTTGAGTAAAAATTGTCAAGTTGTGTTTAGTTCAGTTTATTATTATTAGAATGTACATATTTACTAGTGATATTTAGTTATATAATTTCGATTTTGATAATACTCTTATGATATTTGATGCATGTATGCAATATGTATTTTTCAACCATTTCTATATAAGGGTATAAAATGTGATATTTAATTTCTGTGGGGTTTTTTCACATTTGGTTCTTGAAACTAAGTTTAATACTCATTAAAGCTCATTTCTATTGGATTCATATAATATATTTTAAATATTATTACTTGTGTATTCATTTCTGTCAATATCCCCCTCCCTTATTTGTAGATTGCTAAAAAATTAAATACAGTTGTGGATGAATTTTCATACAATTTGGGTAAAAGGTTACCAAAAGTATTGCAGCTCATCAAATCATCACACTTTTATTCCCAAATCTTCCCAAGGTTTTTCATTCATAATATAATTTACATGAGCTGAATGGGTGTCACCAGAGCGTTCAGAACTGTTTTCCTGTTTATTTGCTGCTACAATTGTTTTGTTGCTGACATTTTAGCTCAGCAGACTGGCAGTACCATTAATAGGTTTGACATTTTAACATATAGCTTTGGCATTTTCATGTATTAATATGGGGATTTGATTGTACTTTTCAGTTCAGAGAGATTGAGGGCTTTAATAAATGACTGTGGCGTATGCAGTCAGAGCTGCAGAATGTGTAATTATGTTTCAAACAGGTTCTAATGATTGGGCCTTCTTACATAACAGGTTAATGTTGAATAAAGTGCACCTGTCAAAACACTCACTAAATCTAATCTGCTGCAGTTAATACAAAATCAATCTAAAGACAGTGGAAATGATTGGCTGCCTTTCTGTCACACTGTGGGTCTCTTGTACTGTCTCTCTCTCACTATGGTACAGAGATATGCAGAGGTATAGACCAGTGAATACAAATTGCTGATTGAGAATGATCATGAATGTTTATCCAGCTCTTCTCAACTCAGTGGAGATTAGCAGAATATTTTATGAATTATTTAACATCTCATAATCTAAACTGACAACACAATACCTTTTACTCAAAGGAAAATTTTAAATGTTATTATTTTTTATTTTGAATATGCAAATGTATTCTGATTGTATTTTTACTGTAACACATAGCTGCTACCAAGGAAATCCATATTATAACAGTGCACTCAGCATCATAGGTGACATCAAGACATTGGTAATGGTTTTAATATTGTCATTCAGTAGAGTTTCTTGTTTGTTTTTGTGATGTCAGTATTTAGTCTCCTCTGTACTTGGTGGACTGTGTTTGAAATGGATTTGCCTATTTAAGTTAGTGCCTCTAGTTTGGACTAAAGTGAAAGATAAGTAAGTTGTGACTGTAGTTTTTTTTTGTCTGTCTTTTTTTTGTCTGTCAGCTCAGCAGGACTCCGCTCCTCATCAGGAACCAAACAGTGCTGAACCTGCCTATGTCTGCAGCCAGAGGTCACCTTGATTATGATGTCTTCACCTCCCCTGGTCGTGTTGCTCTATAAACCAAAAAAACAACAATATTGTAGGTTACAAAAACAGATGAAAATTTTAACCATGGAAATAATTAATAATTTGATATATATATATATGTTAATACAGTAATTTTAAAGCATTATTAAAGACCTAAACTCCACTCAGAAGCACATTGCCAATAGAGATGCTAGTTTGGATAGTGCCTGGAGGACTGAAGAAAAGAGTGACATGAGGGTCTGGACAAATGTGTATCAGTATTATTAGTCTACTCTAACAGGTATCCGCACTGCAAACTTTTTTTTTGTAACCAGAAATATCTCTATTATCAGGGCAGTTGTGCATAATCTCATGTAGTACTTGAAATTGCAGTGCCCACTGGAGGCAGCACACACAGTTTCTTGACCTAAAACTACAAATGTACCTAGTTAGAATAAAATTGTTGGGGCTAAAATTGGCAAAAAGTTGATTTAGTATTTGGTAGTTTAGTCACTAGGAAAGACACCCTACCAGGACGGCAGCATTCTACAAAAACATTCAGCTCTTCTCTTTCCAAGACTTTCAAGAATATAAAGCAAAATCTTACACTTCCTTTAATAATTTCCCGTCATATAAAAGTGGTGTGGTCATATCCCCCTAAACTACCTCCTCTTCTTTCTCTCAGTTCTTTTCCTTCTTTGCCTCCAATATGCTCCCAGCACTTTGGCAAATACATTCTATGAGCAAACTTTGCAGACGAAGTGTTTTCTTAGAGAACAAGCAAATCAGCTTTTTGGCTACTAGATAATAACAGCCTTAGAATATTGTGCTTTTGAGAGTGCAACTTTAGAAAATGCATCATATTACTAATACCTCTTCATGCAGCTGCTATGTTCATGTATAGCTTGTATATATCCCAGGCCTATTTAAAGAAAATGCATAAATGTTGAACCTTATCATTATGTGTTAGCTTCCATATTAATCATGTATTAAAGTCTTATATTTATAATGCATACAGAAGAGATTGAACTTTGTGTCAGATTTTGTTCCATGTGGATAGATCAAGTCATTAGAGATATTAACCATAAACCAGGAAAAAACATCTGCCATCACACAGTTAAACAGCAAATTGCATTGTATAATTTTGGCCTGTTCTCAAGCTCATTTGTAAAGGGCACATATTATGCTTTTTTTTATAATGTTTCATCATCAAAAACATACCTGAAGCTGCGTTTTGTTTCATTTACACATGTTTAACACACAAATCCTGCATATTTAGTCTGCCTTCATCTCTTACTCTGTTCCACCTTGTTATATCATGTGTCAATAAAGAAAGTGCTCCACTGTGTTTTTAAACTCCATACATATTTGCTAGAATTATTTGAATAATTTCGGCCCCAGAACTGACAATCTTTGCTGAACTAAGTGTAGAAAGTAGCTGTTATCTTGAAAACATCACAAGGTGGTGGCTGCAGGTATGATGTTGGAATATTCTTACATGAGTCAAAGCTCTCAAGAGTCCAATTTGTGTAATATAGGACCTTTAAAGATTGCAGATTGTTGTGTCACGTGATCGCTAACCCATTCCTCACTCTGAGTCCTCTTGTTGTGCAGTCACCATGGCATTTAATGTACACATTTATTTAATGCAGTGCAGCGTGGCAGCCTTGACCCGACAGCTCTGTGTGATGTATTGTTACTTTAAGAAGCGCTTGTATGCACGTGCACAGGAGGAGGTACAAACACTGTTTATTTCATTAGAGTCAATGGAGACACAAGACAGAACCTGATAGTGCAGTGAGTAATGAAGGGTCTGGACCTACGACAGTGTGACCAAAATAATATGCTCCTCCCTTATGTTCTTAAGTGAATGATGCAATGACAAAGCCCTGCTCAAAATTTTGTAGCGAGCGACGCATTTTCAATTAGGAATCTGTGACAAACATTAGAAATAGAACTTTTAGCACAGTGTCTATCAGCCTTAGATTTCACTTCAATATACGCTCACCTGAAGGATTATTAGGAACACCATACTAATACAGTGTTTGACCCCCTTTTGCCTTTAGAACTGCCTTAATTCTACGTGGCATTGGTTCAACAAGGTGCTGAAAGCTTCTTTAGAAATGTTGGCCCATATTGATAGGAGAGCATCTTGCAGTTGAGGGAGATTTGTGGGATGCACATCCAGGGCATGAAGCTTTGGGATGTGTTCCACCACACCAAAGATGCGAGATTTGTGGGATGCACATCCAGGGCATGAAGCTTTGGGATGTGTTCCACCACATCCCAAAGATGCTCTATCAGGTTGAGATCTGGTGACTGTGGGGCCATTGTAATACAGTGAACTCACCGTCATGTTCAAGAAACCAGTTTGAAATGATTCGAGCTTTATGACATGGTGCATTATTCTGCTGGAAGTAGCCATCAGAGGATGGTACATGGTGGTCATGAAGGGATGGACATGGTTAGAAACAATGTTCAGGTCGCCCGTGGCATTTAAACGATGCCCAGTTGACACTAAGGGACCTAAAGTCAAGAAAACATCCCCCACACCATTACACCACCACTACACCACCACCACCAGCCTGCACAGTGGTAGCAAGGCCTGATGGATCCATGTTCTCATTCTGTTTATGCCAAATTCTGACTCTACCACTCATCAGACCAGGCAACATTTTTCCAGTTTTCAACTGTCCAATTTTGGTGAACTCGTGCAAATTGTAGCCTCTTTTCCCTATTTGTAGTGGAGATGAGAGGTACCCGGTGGGGTCTTCTGCTGTTGTAGCCCATCCGCCTCAAAGTTGTGCATGTTGTGGCTTCACAAATGCTTTGCTGCACTCGTCTGTTGTAACGAGTCGTAATTTCAATCAACGTTGCTCGAATCTGAGCTTGAATCAGTCTGATTCAAGCTTGAATCAGCTTGAATCAGTCGGCCCATTTTCCTCTGACCTCTAGCATCAACAAGGCATTTTCGCCCACAGGACTGCCGCATACTGGATGTTTTTCCCTTTTCACACAATTCTTTGTAAACCCTAGAAATGTTTGTGGGTGAAAATCCCAGTAACTGAGCAGATTGTGAAATACTCAGACCGGCTCGTCTGGCACCAACAACCATTCCACGCTCTAAATTGCTTAAATCAGATTTCTTTCCCATTGTGACATTCAGTTTGGAGTTCAGGAGATTGTCTTGACCAGGGCCACACCCCTAAATGCACTGAAGCAACTGCCTTGTGATTGGTTGATTAGATAATTGCATTAAGGAGAAATTGAACAGGTCTTCCTAATAATCCTTCAGGTGAGTGTAAAGATGTAACTGCAGAAAATGTGACTCCACAGCCTCTTACAGGTTTGTGGGGGGAGTTTGTAGCAAATTTGAATGACATAATTGGGGGAAAATAATCAAAATGAACCATACATATTAACCCAAAACTATTGGAAGAGCTTATCAGGCATCGGTTGCTCAAGATTAGGAAATGCATCGACGCTGGCCATGACAAAACTCATATCAGCCAATCTTTAACAAAAAGAATAGTCATATATCTAGTAACAGAGGTTTTGGGGATAGAAGAATTTATTCTCAGAATGTTACCTGTCAAGAGCAATGACTATAGTGTCCAGGGAATAGTGTAGATTAGTATAGTTTTTTTTTTAAAAAGTGCTAAATTGCTCAATACTGTAAAGGGAATTCCACATGCTCATTGATTAACCTTTTGCACTTTATTGTATGGACAAGGATTTAATCTCAAATCAAGACCATTCAAAATCTATATTCATGAACTGTCAGATTTAAGGATTTTCCTGATTTTAGAATAAATTAAAAACTCCAGATCTTGAGCTAAGTTTAGCAACATATGTTCAGATGAAGGAGCAGCGTATTGTGCAAAAGTGAACAGTTATTTAATCAATAAAGATGCATTGAAATTGAGTCATTAAGTGAATGGAGGTGCTGCCAGAACAACCTTTATCCATATTTTTCTATACTACATGGATTGGATTTATTCATCACAATGTAATGGTCTCCTTTTCTTATATCACCATTACGACAATTCTTTTTAAAGCATTATTCTGCGATACAACCCTTTTTGTGCATCAAGATACACACATGGGTCAGTGTGTGTGCGTCTGTAGAAACTCTTCACCTTCAGTGGACGTATTTCATCTGCACTGCCTCGGTTTCAATCAGCGCTAATGGAAAAGCTGGCCACGACTCAGCTCTGCTCGTACACAGACTTTATATGAGCTTTGCAGCAGTCACGATCATCTCCACTGTACGCCCACAACTCCAACTCAGCAAAAACACTTATACGTTCATTTGTGGTGAAGGTCAACTAGGGGTAATTCTCAGTAGCAACTTTTCCCTCTAGATCACAGTAGTAAAAGTTTGAATAGTCGTTAAATCACTCAACTGTTTTACTTGTGTTACAATGTTTGATCTGATTTTGCACTAGACTAACAGAAGAACTAAAACTGCAAAGGAGCCTGGTTCACTTTTAAAATATTTAAAAGGGAAACAATAAAAAAAAATACCTGGATGAGAATATGTCATTTTGTGAAGTGTGGGAGGGGATTGGAAATATATAACTCCATCCATCCTCTTTTCAATCCATGCATGTTTGTATTTGTGTGTATTGTGTCTGGATTGTTATGTCGTTATGTGAATTGTACGTGCAAGTTTGAAATAAAATAAATAAATGAAAAAAATTGTATTAACTGAATAAAACAAATTAGAAAAATGGCACTTAAACAAGACTTTTAACCTCTTCTCCAATGTCTGAACTCCAAATCATATGCTGTTGCTGACAGAGAACCAACGGTGGAGATCTAAAAAAAAAAACCAAACAGACAAAAAAAAAAACCCAAGCATATCATTCACAATTACAAAATACAAAAAGCCTATTTCAGTTTAATTAATTGTTTGTCCACTTATCCAAATATTGGAGGTTCAAATCGAGTTCCCACAGATGAATGCTATTATTGTGTCCTTGGGCAAGACACTTAAGCCACCTTGCCCCCAGTGTCTGCATCAGTGTTTGTATGTGTGTGTGAATGAGTTATGGTCCCTTGATGTAAAGTGTAAGGTGGATATAAAAAAGTGACCATGACCATTACGGTTGATGACTTTAACTACCTTTAACTACCTACTACGACTTTTACTACTTTAAGTACAGTATGCTTTCAAATTGTACTTTAATTTCCAAAAATACTATTGCCAATGCTACTTTTACTAATATTACAATCACTGTGACAGCAACAACAATTACTCTTACTTACTAAAAATCTAGTTACTCTCCACGTCCAATAACTGAGAAAATTTTGCTGAGCTCACATTTCCACAGCCCATTTTTCCCATCCTTAAGTGTACAGCAGCTCTTCAGAAATAATGACTTTCCCCATTAATGGAAAAATCCCAAAGACTCACACTATCTCCTCCTATGTCTCCCCTATGACATGCTAAAAGATACGTAACACGCAATGGCCATCATGAGGATATGCACTTTGATGTAACCACACTTATCCCATATTGACTTTATATTTTTGAGCAATTATGCAGCATCAGTCAGTGTCAGAAGAACTGGCCTGCGATGGTAAGAACCCCATTAGTGAGATTGCAGCGGCTTCAGTGCTGCATAGAAAATAGGAGGAACAAGCAAGTTAATGTAGTCCGAATGGCTAAGAATATGCTGCCTCCTTGCCTGAAATGTTCACAGTACAGCTTTACTTGTATTTTGCATCAATTCAATGTGTTTTTTCTTAAGAGCACATATTATGCTGTTTTCTGATTTGTTATAATGTTGCTTTCTCATCAAAACATATATGTGGAGTTGTGTTTTGTTTTATTCACACATATTTTACACAAAAATCCTGCATATCTAGGATTATTTTAGCCCTTGAAGTGTCAATCTTGACCGAACAAAAGGGAAAAAGTAGCTGAAAACTTCCGCTTCATGACATCACAAGGTGGAACAAAGCATTCAAACTTTGGATATATGGTTCAATCCGGTTGACAACGTTTTCAGTTTTAAAGCCTCTCAAAGAGTCAATGCAGTTTTGACTTGTTGTTGCACAGAAACATTGAACATTTTACACAAATAAACCTACTCTCATATTCCATATTTTAGCTGCGAAACTTTTCCTAAATTCTCAATCGATTGATTATCTTACCCGAAAGTGCCACCATAAAGAGAGCGAGGTTTATAATGTATTTATTTGATTGGGAAAGTGCACGTTAATGAACATACATGACAGAAGCACAAATGTAAACACGCCGGATTGTAGCCATACGGGTAGTTTCCATCCATAGTCACGCGGGTCACAGGGATCAATGGGTTCATAGGGTTGCTTGTTGCATGTTTTTGGGTGATGGGGGAAACCGGAGTACCCAGAGGAAACCCATCCAGACACGGGGAGGAAACATGCAAACTCCACACAGAAAGGCCCAGGTGACCCGGGGATCAAACCCGTAACCTTCTTGTTGTGTTGCCACTCAGCCACCATGCTGCCGTTTAGACAGATTTATAGCAAGTGGGTGGGGCAGATAATGTTAATGTTAAGGCCAACGATGTTATGAAATGTACATGGATGAATAAATGTGAGATGAATCTTTGTCATGCATGCCCTGATTTAAAACTGCTCCATAATATTTAGTCACAGGAAGTTGTACTGCAGCATGTGTAAAAGGAGAATCAAAGTGTATTTTCACTGTAAAATCCAAGAGAGAGAGTTAATGGTGCAGAACGTACATATGCATTCACTATGTCAATACTGAGGCCTCTAAATGAACAGGGTCAGCTACTGTAACAGATAGGGGACTGAGTTTATTGGAGATACATAAAACATGAGTTGTCTCTATTCAATCACACTAATGCAAGGTCCATGTGGAGCCATAGACAAAGCCGGGCAATACAGTGGTGCTCAGTAACAAGATTTATTTCTACTACACATATGGAGCCACTAATTTGCAGTATGAGCAGTATTGTTTGGTGGGAATTCATAAGTTTCAATTTCCTGTTTATAAGCGCTATTTTGAGTTCTTTTAACTATTAAAAAAATAGTTTGTTTTGAATTGCTACTTGCCATGGCAACAATGTTTTGTCACTTTGAAACTCATTGATTGATCACTGGTCTGTGCTACATTGAACCTAATACCAATACATTTTAAAAAATGTGGTGAAAAAGAGTATTTCTTGCTAAAACACTTGAACAATGCATTTGGTTCATCCAGTGTAGCTGCTTTTTCCATATTAAATAAATAAAATATGAAATTAATGTAGAAAATTAATGTTATTTGACCAAATAGGTTTCTTCTAATCAAATGTTAATGTTAGTTAAAAAAAAAACTGTGCAGGAGAACAAACATTTTAGTTAAAAGCTTTTGATTGGTCTAATGGGATTTGCTGAATGAACTGCTGGGTCACCCCTGGTAAACACATTTATTAAATTGTGATGTCAGAATACTTTTGACTCATTGCTAACTTTAGTAATTAGCATCTTAACTCTCCATTGGTTTAACATTATTTATGCCTAATTACCTAGCTACATTAGGCTTACTGAAAATTCTACCGTGATGATGATTCAAATCTCCATTTCAGCCACAATCTGAGTTTATTTCACAAAAACTGCACATCCTAATGTGATGTAACTCCTTTATTGATTGTCAGTTGACTTTTCCCATTCATCCTCCTGTGCATGCCTCAACCAGAGGGATGTTTAACACACTGGAAACGAAGCGGAGGTCACTTGCCATTGTACCTATAGGTAAGCTGGTTAGAGAGGTCAAAGGGCATGTTACTATTGTGATTAGTTGCTATAGGTCCTGGGTAAACATTGCTGTTGACAGATTATGAACAAACTAAACTAGCCTGTGGTTGCCTCATTGTTTTCATCACCCACATTTTTCAGAACTGTATGGCCGTCTTCATGTTCACGTTTCCAGAAGTAGCCTATTTGTGTTTTTTGGCGCTTGCCCTGTCACACTGATCAAGATGAACTGTGGTGCACAGCCCAAATTCAATCTTACAGACTGGAACATCAATAATATATTAGTGGAGCAGTTAGCAGCCTAAAGATATCAGTATTGATCTGACTGTTTAGATTCAGTTTGTTCGGAGTCAGAGATGAATGGGCTTTCGGGTGCTCTTGAGGCCCATTTAATTTTACTCACAGTCACTGCGCTGTTTCGTGTTTCGCTGAAGTAATATGGACCATCTACTGGACCACTGGCATTAGTGGACTAGTTGATGTCAAGATTAAAGTCATTGAGAAAACAAGTTAAAAGGTTTGTTCTTATACTAGGAGCTGAGATAGAATTTTTAAAGGTCTTATCTTAGGCAAAACTCTGTCATGTGAGCCATGGTATAATGCTGGAAGCTAGTCAAAAAACATACCTGCAATTGTGTTTCGTTTCATTTACGCATTTTTTAGTAATACAAGATTATAAAGCTGCCTCCATCACCAAAATTAAAAATGATCAATTTCACCTTGTGGTGTCATCAAACAGAGGTTTTAAGATTTATTTATTTATTAACTATTTTAGCCTCAACTGAAGTACAAAGGCAAAGTCAAATCAAAACCAAAATGATCAAAATGACTGTAGTGAAGATTGTGTGTATTGTGTGTTTGTGTATGTAAAGTTTAACACAATTATAACATACCTTTTAGTTTTCAGACTGCATACTTTTACTCATATGTGTATAAATTCACAAACTAATTGATAAAGTATTATGATAATTCTTGTTTTTTGTTCATCTCTTCTTTTCTTGTAGATTTATGCCATGCAGCTATATCACTTCATTGGGATTTCCCTTGTAAACAGCTGGCTCTATATGTCCAGTCTGCAAATCAAAACACCATGAAGAATTTTCGATCAAACTGATGGAAAACACTTCCTCCACTGGAGAATACAACTTCTATTTACAGAAAGGGTCAATCGATGCGCTCAGGACTGCTCTGTTTTTTCTAATGCTTTTGCTCTTTGTCAAATGAATCAATGCCAATCAGCATTTTAATGGAGTGAAAGTGAGAAAAGTCCATTCTCCATGCTAATTATGGCATTTAGTTTGACTGTCAAGTCCTCCCCTTTGGCCAATAATATTTGTTTCCTAAAACATTAGGGTGTTTTTGCTAAATCTTTTCAAGAAACAGTTAAATGTATTTAGTTCATCATTTTGCACAAACACATTTAAAAATATTGAAATCAGTTAGTGTAATGCATAAATGTTTTTTTGAAAATGTCTTTAAAAGTGGGATGTCAGCAGTGGCTTTCTCATTTACATATTTGCTTAAATTAAATTAAATTGACTTAAATTCAAATTTGATTTGTAATGACATTACTTTTTTGATATTGAGGAGTATCAGATTGGTGTTGATATATTTTTAATTGATTAGTATTGCTATTTTGGGTCACGTTCAGCAACAAACAGCAGATATTTGTGAATGCTCCCACTTATCTGACTGAAATTGTGGAATAGCAACAGAAAAAGGGAATGTGCTCTTTTTATTTGCATCAGTTTAAGGGCCATTCCTCTGCATTTGGAAAACGGTCCCCAGTCTGTAACAGAGAAATAAAATGGTAAATAGGTTTGTTCATGTTAGATCTAATTATGGCTCCCCATCCAGAAAGTAACCTGATTATCTTCTGCTGCTTCCTCTATGGACTTTACATATGAATCAAGATAAGGCAGGAGAGGACAGATACACTGAGATTTGCCTTATATTTGTCTCACGTGATTTTTTTTCTGTATTAATATCATGACAAACAGAGACCAGGGTAGTTTTGTCATGATGGTGAAAAAACAACTAGCATGCCAGTGTGCGCTTCCTGATATTGGACAATAAAATCCTCTCTTCCTGGATACAGACAGCACGTAGCAGACTTATTTTGACTTCAAACTACTTATACTTGATATTTCTGAAAGGAGCAAGACCCATTTTTCTCAAATATGTGGCAAAAAATGGAGTACAGGCCCTTTAATACGTCTATATTTGTAAAACTAATTATTGCAATGCCTTAAAATCAAATGTGTTTTATTGACAATATGAAATTCTTATTGGCAAAATGCAATCCATGTTAGAGTACATAGAATGTGCCAACATAGCTTACAATGATGTTGATATAATTACGCTTTGTTTTGCCACTGGACCCTCTTTCTCTTGTTAATGAATAAATTATTAATCCATTAATTAATAAGTCATGACTGCGTTCAATTAATGAATCCTGGTGGGAGCTTGGGGTTTACCCTCATGTACAATATTCCGCTGTGTTAGGGATCCTGAGTGTTTGATGCTGGAACTTAAATCAACACTGCTCACATAGGCACAATAGAGGACAAGCAATGCAATGTAATTCTTAACTACTGGCTAAAGATTCACAATAGATATAAAACTATAGAAACAATATCATATGACATTATATAAAAACAGCATGTTTATTATTAAGGCTATTTTGGTTGATTCATGATATATATAAAACTATAGAAAAATATGTGACAATATTGGTTAGAAGTTAATATGAATAACATTGTGAGAGGCTCATTTATGTAAAGTCTATGGACATGACCAATTATATACATTTCAGCCACAAGGGGTCAGTAATGGAACCAAACATTAGCAATTCTTGTGTCATTTTTATCTGCAGCATTTTAACCTACATGTTAGGCTTACCTGTATCAATCTTACACATATATAACATAAAGGTACAAACAGCAATTGGAACAGGCAATCCAATGTAGCCCTTAAACACAGATTTTGATTCACGGTAGATATAAAACCAAAGAGTCAAATGAATTACATGATATAGACTAGCAGTGTGTGTTCATTTATTTGTACTACTTGTGCGTGTGTATGTGCGACAATATTGGCTAGCAGTTCTGTGGCTCTCTTGGTCATATGTCATGTTTAAATGACACTGTCGTAAAGAATTACAGAGCGCGCAGCAGAGGAGAGGGCGCTGCCAAGGCTTTGTTAACCAGATAAATGTTTCTGGCCCCTAAGCTGCCAGCCACAAGATGCTATCAGTTCAAATCTAAAAAACATCCTGTCTTCTCCAACAGGTGCCCACAGGTGACGACGGATAGATGTCAGCGAGAGATCATAGGACAGAGGCTTATGGTTCATTTTGTTAATCACTAAGTTTTGATGCATATGGGCCAAGGAGTTCTGTAACACTGCAAGATCGGTCCAAGTTACTAAAGGGTCAGTAAAGGACCAAATATTATTTAAATCTCACTCTAGGTAGCCTTGTTATCTTCATTTAACTGAAGCTGAAATCTATGGGTTCACTTCTTTATACAGTCTATGATTTAA
>KN512923.1:7244-27146 GCA_000787155.1 Scartelaos histophorus | reverse complement strand
CCCCCTGGAGGAGCCGACAGCCGTACTGTTAGGGCTACAGTGCTCACATTTGTAGGGTCTTACTGGATGTTTGTTTCATTTGATCCCGGGGTTATTAATAGCCTTTGTTGAAAGGGACACGCCCTCCACAGATCTGGCCCCGGTGGTTGTTGCGCATTACTGGACTGTCTGGAATATTCGGCTCAGAGGATTGGCCTTGTCACAGGACAGCTGTCTTTGTTCTTAAGGGAAAACATGATTCAAGCGACTTTCTGTGCTGTCCTTTCGTCCTCATCCCCTCCTATACTGACAAGCATCATGGATATTTTACAAACAAAATAATCAGACTTGGCCTAAGTGCATTTAATCTGTAAACCTTCAGCCTCTAAGTCAGTTGTGTTTGAGATGGACCATCATTACAAACCCCATTTGCTGGCACATTAAACTGTAAACTTCTGGATTTTTTACTTGTTACATGGCAGCGTCCTCGGATCATTAAGTCTTGATAAATATAGGTATGTTGTGTTCAAGTCTTATTTTCATTAGTGGTAGAAATATCCCACAGAAATGTTTAGATTTACTTTTGAAACTGTCTGCATGTCTTGTACATAAACTCTCTGTAGACTATACTTCATCTTGTCACATACTGTATTATCTGACTGTGTAATTAGCTTAAATAAATTCTGTTTTAATTGGATATCTGAATGGGGTTGTATTTCATCTCTTGATTTGAGAATATTACATTTGATGCACATTTCTTAAAATGGCACACAGGTTTTCTCCAGTATCACTGTCTTCCTCTTTAAAGATGGGCCTAAATGTAGGTCTACAGTCAGTGAATGTTACAGCTTAATCTTTTTGCTAAGTGATAACACTTAGAGTCTAAAAAGCTTTGCACCTCATCACTGATTTCTTCTTATTTTTCATATTGTTCTAATAATGTCTCTTGTTTCATTTTGGGGATGGGGGAACTGAGAATGCAATTACCTTTTCCTCTCATAAAAGCACGGATAACAAAAACCCATCTCCCCATTAAAAAAAAAACATGTATATAATATAAAATCATATCATATATCTCTTAGGATATTTCCAAGTAACAAGTAGTTTTGTTGCATTTCATTTGTGTATAATGTTTTTTGGACAGTTTTTACCCACCCACAGATGACTCATAAGAGGAAGCTCAGTTCCACTTTGCAGTGATGTACAGAGATGCTTTGGTAGAGCCGCGTGCCTATAGGCCAGAAGAACAATGTCGGGGGTCATTCTGAACATTTCCAATCTAACAGGAACAGGAAGTGGTGAGCAGCCAACTCAGATACCTGCTTAAACATGAGGCTTGTCTGTTCCTCTCATTTGACACTGACTGTAAATCATCTCAGCTTTTACAAATATATAGTCTTCTTTGTCATGTATTTAACTTAATGCCAGAGAAAGGGAGAGTCAGTTTTTCACTGTGAGATCATCTGGAGACAGAAAAATGACCCACAATGGTAAAACTAAAGCTGATGAACTTAAAATTGTGATTGTGGGAGATGGAGGCTGTGGGAAAACGTCCCTCCTGATGGTTTATGCCAAAGGCGACTTTCCAGAGGTAAGACAATAAATATCATTTAGCATTTATCATAAACTTCAAAATATATATTAGATTGACAGAGCAATCATTTATTGTTTTAAGTAACAAAATCATGTATAACTATTTTATAGACCTACGCTCCATCTGTTTTTGAAAAATATAACAGCACTATAACTGTTGGAGGGAAGGAGATAAGGCTCAACTTGTATGACACAGCAGGTACGTACTGAACTACACTCAATGAGCAACGTGTCCATAATGTTTGGAAAAGATGTTATTGGCCTTTATATTCATGCAAGTACAGCTCTAATATATGACATTGTCTTTACTGAATATGCAGTAGGAAGCATTGTAGAACATGATAGTTTATCTTGCATAGAATTGCAGCACAGAAGTGAGTGAAAAAGTAAACTGAAAACAGGATGTGGTTTTCTCACAAGCCGCTTAATGTATAACCACTTAGAACCATAAATGCATTGTGTTAAAGTGACATTTTATTAAAGTTAATTTGATTGTGTATTGTGTTTTTAGGGCAGGATGACTATGACAGACTGAGGCCACTTGCATATCAAGAAGCCAATGTGGTCCTGGTCTGCTTTGATGTGACTAACCCCACCAGCTTTGAGAATGTTCTGATAAAGGTACGAGGCAATGGAGACGAATAAGGAGTTGCATGTTTTAAGTGAACTCTCAAGTTTACTTTTTAGTTTATCTGTGTGAATGATAACTGGAGGTTGGTTTGGCATGGTGCTGCATTCCAATGATTAACTCCTCTGTGGACATTGACCCCAATCATGCACACAGGATCCCCACTGAAAACAAGATGTCAGTGTAAGTCACGTTCATCTTAACACATGCAGACCCCCTTTCCCCAAACAGTGGTTTCCAGAGGTGAAGCATTTCTGTCGAGACACTCCTCTCATCCTCATTGGCTGCAAGACTGACCTCAGAAAAGATAAGGAGTGTGCCAGAAAGCTGAGAGCCCTGAATCTAGCACCTATCACCTACACACAAGTAAGAAGTATATTTATTATGTGATTATTACTTGCATGGTTTAAGTTATATGCAAAATCATTCAAAGGCTGCTTTATGTTTGCAACAGGGTGAAGAGGCCTGCAAGCAAATCAACGCTGAAGTATATCTTGAGTGTTCTGCCAAATTTCAAGAAAACGTGGAGGATATTTTCAAAGAAGCCACCAAAAGAGCTCTGACATTTAGACGGAAACAAAGGAACTATAAGAGGAAGAGGAAATGTCTCATTCTGTGAAGTTGAGGTGATGAAAATAGTTCATTGCATTTGGGGCCCCAAACAAGCAAAAACTTGCTTGTTTGAAATCTTTAGGTTCAGAACTCATTCAAGGTGCAAATCAAATTTGCAGGGTGCTATATACAAACATTGACTCTTGAGAGCTTAATTTTTACTGTTTTTCAGTAGAAATGGGCAATTGCAGGGCTGAAATAAACCAAATAATTCTGAAGGTTTATGGAGTTTAAAAACACAGTGGAGCCTTCTGAGAATTACCACATGATCTCACAAGGTGGAACTGTGCATTTACTGTTACTGAACTCAGACTAAATGTGCAGGGTTTGTGTGTTAAACGTGTGTGAATCAAACAAAACACAACTCCAGGTCTGTTTTTTGATGAGGAAACAAAAACACAATTATAACAAAGTTACAAAGTTTTGGATTCATATTTTTTCTATTTATCTGAACTCTTTTTTTTTTTTTTTATATCTGAAGGGATACTACATTTGAACCAAGTGAGAGGCAGCAACATCTTTTACAATAGCGCCCACTAGTGTTGAATGAGCTGCTGGGACGAGACCGTTTGAAAAGTAGAAAAATTGTATAAAAATCTGTCAATGCATTTACTAATAAATCTACAGCTATGCGCACAGTCTGTTACTTTAATGTCACCTTAAGGCAATGCGTCTTGTAATATTATGAAAATCAGCTACAACTCGTAATAGGGTTTTTTTTTTGTTTTTTCTTTTTGAATGTGCAGTGAACAATTTCAGGATCCTGCAACAAAACTTCCAATGGCAAAGTCATTCAGTCATTGCAAAACATCATACAAGTAAGAATGGTGCATACTTGCGTCAGTATAATCCCACAGTACCAAAACCAACTGGTGTGTGGATTCAAGTTTCATCAGGAATCAATTTTACACTTATAGTCTCTCTAACAATGACACCTACGTACCCAGTTAGCCACACATGAGCTTCAGCATTTATGTCAGTCAGTGCCTATAACAATTTCCCCAGAACATTCAAATATAAGTAAATATTGTTCAGCAGAGAGAATAGTGAGATTAAAAGGAAGGAGTCGCTCTCAGTCAGTTTCCCTGATGGTGCGAGGCTTGAGTTTTAGCACTTGACAGGACAACAGAACTGGGTAATCAAAGGCAATTCGTTTTCTGTGAGCTTCTTTAGTTGCATACCATTTATAGATAATTCTGCACTGAACCACATTCTTTCTCAGATGATGCCAGGTTCAGTCAGCTGGGGGACATTTTCTGTAGTGATTGACAGAGCAATACCGATAGTTATTCAAAAAATAAAAAGCTGCTGGACAGTCACTTTGGTCTGACGCTGTAGCCATCATCAAACCGGAGTCCAACTACTGTTTTCAGTCAGTCTCCAGATGAAATCATACTGCGAAGTGATTGTGCATTCTTGATTCAAAGTTACTGGTCTTGTAAAGAAGGGTGAAGGTTATCCTCAGTCATTTTTCTTCACCTTCTCAGGAGATTTCTGTATTTTTTGGTGAACAACTTTTAGGGTGGTGAGGAAGTTTCCCAGGAACAGGACTAGAAATGTCAATGCCAGCATAAAAACCTAGAAACATAATTAGGTTAGGTTAACCCAAATGGTTTATTTTAAAATGCAAATTCATTTCTTTCAAAATCACACACATCTTTACCTGCCACTCTTTACAGTCCTCATGTTGTGCCAAGCGAAACAAGGTCACAGAGTTGTAGAGCTGCCAGAACTGTAGAGAAGGGAAGGCATTATCTTTCATAATGTCACAGTACACTGGGCACACAACCGCATTTAGACTTGTAATATTCTCCCAGATATGTGCTGAAGTCACACTTATAAGCTTTAATGTGAACTCACATGGCCAAAGAAGAGGAATGGTAAGAGAAAAGTAAGGCCTCTCCACATCCACGACTGGAATCCCTCTGCAGAGAAACAGAAGTGTGACCGTGTGACCTTGTGACAAACCCCCCACACTGCTGCCTGTGTTCCCCTCTTATCTCACTAAATGATCGGGCCTTTGAGATGGTTAAAGATAACTCTCCACTCAAGTTACATTACACTTAACATTAACAACTGTTTCTCTTGTTGCCCTTTAGCCTATATTTCCCACATGGCGTTGCAGATGGCTCGAGAGTTCAACCAAAAATAGATAAACAACGTACCCACTGTGAGATCCAATTGATTTCTCTCCCCAAGAGCCCGGAGTCTGTATAAGCAGCCACTCTGGTAATAATACTGCAAGAACTGTAAAAAGCCTAAAAAGAAAGGCACAGATGACAGTGGTTTTAGATGTCAGGAATACATCTACTCATGTGTGTGTGTTGGTGGGTTTTCTGTAAGCTTTTTATAAAGACCACATTTAAACCCAAGTTCCAGATTTAGTGCTGGATCACAAGTATATCACAATGACTTCACATGTCACATGTGCTCATGGGTGATTTATAACTTTACTTCTGCATTTCAGAAGCATCAAGACAGCATGTCTGTGGTATTCAATGACATTTAAGAATACTATGATTTGTTATTCTATATGTGATTACTACAGGAGAAGGTTTTGAAGAAAAAAATCTGTACCAAAAAACAGGCATTGTTTAAGTTTATCAAGCCACACTTGACAAAACCTGAGCTCGTCAAATCTCAGAAGCCAAGTAAGGCCTGGTTAGTACTTGAGTGGGAGATCACTTTGTTTATATGTCTGGACATCAATATGGATAAATACTCATTTAAAAAATACTTACTTTGATAAATAGAAAATGCGAGAAACTGGCTTCTGAACATTTGATACATGGATCCCTCTGGCCTGTACAAAACACAAGAGCTTTAGCATCTTACATTTCAACTACTGCTTCAAGACAGACTCTACTCACCAGGTAAGCATGACACCTGAGAGAAAAGTGGAGACGTAATGGTGAGAGACCCACCAGCCTTTTATCCTAAAGTAAAAAAAAAACAAACTGAGCACTTCACAGTCAACATTACTTTGAAATATTTTAATTTCCACCGGTACAAACCTAGAGCCATTACTCATGAGAATGGACTCCCTTATGGTCAAAGTGCAGTAGTACCATACAAGTAAAAAGTTGAAGATTTCATCAGTAACACTAATGAGAAACAAATGAGAAACAAATGAAGATGAAACACTGGTACAATATTTTTACTAAACCGTGTGCTGATAAGAAACTCACCGATAATTTAAGAAAAATAGGCATGTTATGGCTCCAAACAGTAGAATTATTGTCAGATAAAGCTTGAATTTCTCATACTCATCTTTATAAGCAAATCTGTGTGAAAATGGTAATTCAGTTGTTTAATACTCTGCAACAGTCCAGTTTTATGCAAATTAAAACGTCATACTTTGCCTGATTACTGAGAAGCGTAACATTTACATTCCCTAGAACCAAATTTAGGTACAGCCTGAATGGAAATGTGAAATACAGTTAGCAAAATTCCAGTAAAAAAAAAAGTAATGATATAAAGCCAGGTCTGAGACAACAGAACAAATCAAGATTAAAGAGTACAAACCCATTTCTCTTTGGCAAGTATGCTTCCATATCAAAAAACACATTTTCTCGGTCTTTAATTTGGGTTTGAAGGTCTGCTAGGATCTTTAGTTCCTTTTCATCAGAACTCTGAGCAGACCTGGGAACACACAACATTATTTGCATTATTGCATATTCATATCTTTAGAACTCAACATGAGAGAAACCAAACAAAGAAGTAGTAAACTGATCTGATACTATCTTTGCAGATAAACATAACATCTGACCATCTCCCATAGCACTGTTAGCACTGCATGTATATGGCCCTGCTGACTGTCTCCTAACTGCTGTTTTCAAAATAAACATAACCCCCCCCAACCCTTTTCCTAACCTTAACCATTACAGATTTGTGCTTTAACTTAAACAGATACAGGGCCACCCTTTGGAAACTTATTCAAACTACATCTAGAAAGTCTCTTCCATCTAAGCCCTTGTAATTGTTTGCCTAAGTTGACAGTTAAATATCTGCTTTTTGTATGTAACAACATGTTTTAATTAACCAATTAACCTACACAAGCAGAGTAGAGACAATACAAAGCCAGTTCATTTAATGAATTAAATAACTAGAAATGAAATGTAATGGTAATTAAATGTCTTTGAAGTCATTTATGAAGGACACTAATGAAAAATAGTGCAGGGACATGTTGGTGGAGGTGCATCCAGGTAGAGGTCAGCAGGGTCCCTGGATGGAGCTCTGCAGCCAGGCTCTCCTGAAAACTCCATGAGTGTCCAGTGCACACAAGATGTAAAAGCACAAACAGACTGTTCAACAGAACTGTTCTAAACACATGAGCACACAGGGACTAACAGGCAAACAACAGAAATGAATCAAACTACCTACCTTTTAAAATTGTGTTTTATATCCTTTAGACACTTTCTCTGTTTGCTTATTGCATTACTGCATGACGCCTGAAGACTGGTGAGTTCCTCAAGTTTCTGTCTGTATATTTTGTGTGTTTCCTGAAAATGTAACAAATACAAGTTTTACAGGTAGTTTACATCACGCGTTCTGTTGGCATTTTAGCAACACTTAAGCGTTTAAAATATGCATTGTAAATTAACACCTCATTTAGGCCCAGTTTCTAAATATTTATCGCTAAACGACCTCAGCATTTCAGTGCAGGCAGGTGATCAGAGAAGTTAAGCTGTTTCAGTAACAGGGCATGCTAGCATGAGATAGCATGCTAGAACATTAATGTGCTGGCACAAAAATTGCATTTTTTCCATATAATGAGGCATAGAACAACAAGGTACCGACTAAAACTACAATTATTAAGTAAACAAACATAACGTGCGTTTGCATTAGCACTCATTAGC
This sequence comes from Scartelaos histophorus, assembly GCA_000787155.1. Lineage (NCBI taxonomy): Eukaryota > Metazoa > Chordata > Actinopteri > Gobiiformes > Gobiidae > Scartelaos > Scartelaos histophorus. The sequence goes on along the minus strand of KN512923.1, from coordinate 19,475 downwards.
GAGCTACACATTACTTTACCAACTTGCTAAACGGTATTTAAAACAAAAAAGACAAGTATGTGAGAGCTAATCTAAACAATAAAGCCAGTGGTCTTCCCGCATGTCTGTAGTTCCAGGCTGGAGACTGTTTTTACACTGAACTGGAGCTGTGGATAAATGAAAGAGCCAGAGAGCCGCACTGAGGCTAACACCACAGCTGACATGTCCACAAACCCCAACACTGCTCATGCATTACAACTAACACTCACCTGTAATTGTTGATATTCTTCGTCAAGTTCCTCCCATTCCGTTTGAAACTTGGATTTTGACATTGTAGTAGAGGACTGAGCGGACAGGAGCAGGCAGGAGCGGACAGGAGCAGGCAGGAGCAGGCAGGAGCAGGCAGGAGCAGGCAGGAGCAGGCAGGAGCAGGCAGGAGCAGGCAGGAGCAGGCAGGAGCAGGCAGGAGCAGGCAGGAGCAGGCAGGAGCAGGCAGGAGCAGGCAGGAGCAGGCAGGAGCAGGCAGGAAAGAAAGAAGGAACGTGCACCTTCACCTTTGACCTGTTATAATTGTCCTACAGTCGACCGCGATCAATGAGGCAACGATTCTAAAACAAAGTGATTGATTGTGAATGTTTTATATATAGAAAGAAAGATTTGAAATGATTCGTGGAAATTGCACAAAATTAATGCAAATTAAAAAATATCCAACTCAATGGCGGTGGAGGGCGGCTATATTTTAAAAAATGACATTTGTAAATGACATAGAAAATCACCTGAAACTCAAACACTCCGTTGCTAAGAGACGACGTATGCGTCCCAGTGAGTTACGCTCCAAACTCAAGCGAACATCACTCGAGCAGGAACAGCGTCGTCTGAGGTCTTTTTTATAGGGTGAGTTATAGTTTTCACCTACCAGGACAGACTTTTGGAGGTGCCGTGTTATTCCTGTGTGTAGTTTTTGCCTTACTGTAAAAGTGTTGTTTTACTTTCAGGAGTTGCATTAACTTAAGCCCTAATCATGCAGTTTTTACGAGCTAATCACAAAACACAGCCACTGCCAACACTGTGGGATAAAAAGGCCCAGAAGAATGGACTGAGGCACACTGTTTATTCTGTCAGTGGAAATGAATATACTGGAGAATGGCAGGACAACAGGAAGCATGGTGGAGTAGCCTACAGCCTGTACAGTCAACAGATCCCACATTAAACTGCAAATGAACTAAAAAAGATGTTTTCAACCTCAAGGCAGGGGAACCCAAGTGTGGAAGAAAGCTGGTGCGATTTATGATGGAGAGTGGAAATGTGGAATGCGTGATGGATATGGCACCTACAGCGTCCAAATTCCACAGTCCAGTGAATATGCAAGAAAATACTGTGGAGAGTGGAGAAATGGGAAAAAACATGTATGTATATGCAATGTTAATGCAGATATACTATAATATAATGTAACATGGAACACACTGATCTTCTCCTTGGCTCAAAAGGGCTTTGGGACATTCCTCTACAACTGTTCAGCAGTTTATGAAGGAGAGTGGAGTGAAGATACACGCTGTGGTTGGGGAAGAATGTTCTATACCAATGGAGATACTTATGAAGGAGAGTGGAGGAAGGACAAGAGCCACGGCAAAGGCATCATTCGATATGGTGAGAGGCTGCATTTTTGTTTTGTAGTAGCCAAACAACTGTGATTACACTTCATTTCAGTGTTTGCATTTTTGTGTGTGTAAGCAAATGGAAACTGGTACGAAGGTTCCTGGAGAGATGGAAAGAAGAACGGCTACGGGAAGTTTTTCTACTCGGACCGAGGGCAACTTTATGAGGGATTTTGGGTGGATGGGACAGCGAAATGTGGCACAGTGTCTGATTTTGGGAGATATGACGAACCGAGACCTCCAAAATATCAGATTCCACAGGTAATGTTGAAAGAAATGGTGGCAGGTAGTTTATTTGAGTTATGCTCTGTGGAAAAAAATAACTTTTCCTTTTGTTAATTTTAATTTTTAGCTGCAACTCGTGGATATGCAGGTAGTATTGACTGAAGCCCTGTCCACTTTCAACAATCACATGGGAACAGCCCCTGAAGAATAAAGTCCCTTCAAAAAACTGGTGTACAAAGGCGTCTACTGTATGTTTCTGCCAAAAAGTCAAAATCATTGCAGTATTAACATTATTATTATTATTATTAACTGATTGAGTCCATGATTCCAGTTTAATCTGCATCTCCCTGTAACTACACGTTTTGTTTCCAATCCCTGTTTATTATCTCCAGTGTCACACACAAGAATGACAAAAAGAGTAAAAAGTAGAAAGTATCTGTACATTTTTATTTTACAGCAAAATGTGTTAATGTGTTTGAGTTCACAGGTACTTTGTCAAAAAAAAGAAAAGAAAAACATTTGAAATGATGGTTAACTACCATTATTATGTCACTAATAATACTGCTCTGTAGCTTGTGTGGTAATTCTTTTCAAATAACATGCAATTATAATAGCAAACTGTTCACATACTTCATACACAATAATAAATGAATGTGGGTCATAAAACAAATAATAAAAAAGTGATCTTCAACAGTGTGCGATAAGAAAAGAGCAAGCAGCGGACATTATTTCAGATATTCTGTTACAGTACAAGTTACATATAAAAAACAACTTAAGACTTTTGACAGACTTCATTTATGATAACTCAATAAGTGTTATTTGATTAAAAACTGTGGTACATGCTTGGTGCATGCTGCTGCAGAACTATGAAATCAATCTATTCAAAAGTGGCTAGTAGGTTTGCAAGAGGTTCTTTGCTTCTTCTTTAAGGGAAATGTGAAGAGGGAGATTGTAGAATGGAGGAGTCTCCTCTGTTGTCCAGCTCGTTCTGTAATCTGGTAAGATTTGACAGCTCCTCAAGCTCTTGAAACTGTCTGTCAGTCTTGTGGCTCACTAAGGAGCGGTAGAAATGCACCGCAAACACGATGAAGACCAGCCCGAATGGGACCATAATCGAAGTGGATGTAATTGCAGCAGCGACACCAGATGAAACTGTGTTGTTGTTTGACTTGTTGGGTTTGATTGGCAAAAATTTTACCCAACAAAGCAACACCACTTCAGCCAGAAACAACAAGGTGCCAATAACTGTTGAAAAAGCCCAGGCGAGTTCAATGTGTCTGTGCATCCGCTCATGTGGAGACTCTTTCACAGAGTTCAGGTTGTGGACATTGCTGACCGCCTCTATATTGGGTAAAATACAAGTGCTGACCATAAGAGCAAACAGGTGGACGGCTACAAGCACAGTGGTGCAGGCACTAAAGGCAATGAGCAGCGCAGGGGGGTATGGGTAACTGTTGTCCAGCTGCACTTCCACCATGGCCACCTGAAAACACAAGCACAGCACATGCAGTAAACACACGGCGGCCAGAGCCCCACAGGTTGTGTGTAACACGACACAAAGAGTAACTGGAGGAAATATGAGGCGTAGGAGAATATTACCATAGCAAATCCAGAGAGAAGCGCCGATGTTCGGCTTGAAGCCTTGAGTTTAGCCCGGCTGAGGTAGAGCTTTCTCCAGGAAAGTGCTTGGAGCGAATGCTCGTTGAGGCTCATGTTCTCCTTCTCATAAATTAGCAAACTGACCGATCGAGCGTATTTCCGTCGCTACTTTTACCAAACACAACGAAAACAGACTTTCAGCATGCTAACAGGCTCCACTGACAAGACACTTAACCTTGCTGACAGAGAAGCTATTTTTTCCCTCCAGCAGCAGCAGCGCGCTGCACTGACACTGTTGTCTGCACCTTACGTTTCCCATAATCCCCCGCGCCCAAAGGAACATCCGCTAAAACAAGCTAGCTACACAGTCATAACAAAGATATAACTAGTGTTTTAAGTATAACAAGTGTGCTGTGGCCGGTTTTGTAAAACATTTTTCTTTTATATCGCACATGTTGTGTCTGTTTTAGTGACTCACGTGACTCGAGTCACGCACAAACTGCGAGTCTCAATGAATGAACCTGCAAAACCTTCATAACATCATGATGTTCAGCTCCAGATCACCTCAAACAGCTGCGCACATTCTGCACACACATGTGGTGACTGACCAGTGTGAATAAGATGTGTCAGGAGCAGGTCAGAAGTGATAAATGTCCACATTATGTCCGTGCGGTGACGCTGTCCAACAATGTTTTGGTTCCAGGTGGTGACGTAACAGACAAAAACATGGTTCCCTTGTTTTGAACCCGAAAAGCGTGCTAAGTGTGGCTTTAACTTTTCCACAAAGCAACATGCTTCTGCTAAACTGAGGCACTGGGCAGTTTACAGGAGAACATGGCCCAGTCTGCGGAGACGTGCGCGGAGTCTGGGCGCAAACTGGTGAGTATCTCCCGAAGAGCCACAAACGTGAAGTGAAGCCTGTCGTTAGCTTCACAAACGATACTGGCAGCTAATTAGTGGCTAAGCTAACCTTTACCTCCAGATCCGCTGTCATTACTATTGAACAAGTTAACAGCGATTAAACTAGGCGCAGTTTCAGATTCAGTCACTCACTCTTTTTATAACCTGCAGATGGACCATGACTTTATCAAACTGGCTAAAGTGAATAAAAAGGATAAAAGTCTTTTATATAATACTAAAAGGTTTTAATTGTTCAAATGGCATTCTTGGACACTAAATAGCTTTGCAAGTATAAGGTTTTGTGAAAAAAGGCATTTAATAACAGTCACTATTTCTCAAACTGTCCAATTTCCTCAAATACACGTTTGTGTTTTTTATTTGTTTACTATGGCAGCGCTCCATCTGCCGGAGGATGTACGACGAAAACGATGATCCGTCTGATGTGGAAGAAATTGACAATATTAGAGGATTTAGTGTAGAAGAGAAGCTCACCAGTGACATCTACACCTCAAACTTTGTGCACATAATGGATGGCAGGGGTAAGTGTTGTGTTTTCCATTTGCATACAGTTCACTGCAGATTTCTGTTTCTAAAGATGTTTTTTCATGCAGATTTTACCTATGAGTATGTACAAAGGGAAGGGCTTAGAAAACCCCTCATCTTCAAAGAGAAAGATGGTTTAGGGATCAGGTGAGTGACACCAATTCACCCTCTTCATAAGACACATGATACTGTCCAAGTTAAATTCCATCAACAATATAAAATACACATTTTTATTGTGTTCACATTGAGCTTTTATTTCCTAACCAACATTTTATGTTGATACAGAATGCCTGATCCACAATTCACAGTGAGTGAAATTAAAGGTCTGGTTGGTAAGTAATATAAATAAAACAGATTTACATTGAGCCTGTATAAAAGTGTCAATGTTGTAGATGTTGTGGACATGATTGAACTGCATATAACAAAAAATGAAGGAAAATGCAAGGACAATTGTTGATGATTTATTAATGTGTGATTTTGACTCCCAGGCAGCCGCCGCTCTGTGGATGTAATGGATGTGAGCACTCAGAAAGGCTCTGAGATGAGCATGGCTCAGTTTGTTCGCTATTATGAGACACCAGAGGAAGAGAGAGATAAGCTGTTTAATGTTATTAGTTTAGAGTTCAGTCACACTAAACTGGAACACCTCATCAAGAGACCAACAGTGGTGAGTTACTTTACATTTTGTAATAATAATAATATTTTTTGATGATTTTATTTCTGCTGTCATAGATCGACCAAGTTGACTGGGTGGACAATATGTGGCCTTCAGATCTTAAACATAGCCAGACCGAAGGAACTAATGTTATTTCAGAAATGAAATACCCTAAAGTTCAGAGGTATGATTTTGTTGTAGGTTCTCTTATGTTTCATTTTTTAACATGTTTGCATTTATATCAATAACATTTATATCACCATTATTTACATGTGACCTGACGGGCTCATTCGTGGCTGATTGAACTGTTCTGTAGTTCACCTCCTGGTGGTTGCTAAGCAGCAGTATTCACATTCATCCAATCAGCCGCTCACTACACATGTTCACTTACAATCACAATTCACACTTGCCTTTCTATGCCTCTCATATTTGACTGTTCATTACTTAAACTATCCATCCATCCATCTTCTCCCGCTTAATCCGGCTGGGTCGCGGGGGTAGCACGCTGCCCATAACACTATGCATATACATAATAGCCACATAAAAATGTGTCGTCTTAATATTTTATTAATTAGTAAATTGTAAATATGGTTACCCAGTTGCACACTAACTTACATTTGCCATATCCTGATTTCTAAATAGTTAAAGCCTTGTGCTTTGCTCTGTTTATAGATACTGTCTGATGAGTGTCAAGGGCTGCTACACAGACTTTCACATTGATTTTGGAGGCACTTCAGTCTGGTATCATGTCTTCAAAGGCAAAAAGGTGATTTATATAAGTACAGTATTACTTGTCGAACACTGACTAACTTCTAAACTATTTTTGTCTGCACTTCTGTTATATTGTGTATTTGAGGTGATCTGCTTGCTGTTTGTAGGTATTCTGGCTGGTCCCGCCAACTTCTTATAACCTCGCTCTGTATGAAGACTGGGTTTTGTCAGGGAAGCAGAGCGACATCTTCTTGGGAGATCGAGCGGATGGATGCCAGAGAGTAGAGCTTAAGCAAGGATACACCTTCTTTATCCCATCTGGTGAGTTTGTAACGCCAGGTCGAGCAGACTTTCACATTTAACTCTTATGTTCCACTAATGCCTGGAACAGATTGGAAATAACCTCTGTTCACTGGTGTTTCTGAAGGTCCATTGCAGAAAAAAGTTAATTAGGATGGACAAAATTGACATGAGCAACACAATTAAAACTACAATATTGCTTCAAGCATGTTTTCATTTAGCATCTTGTTTGTCAGGCTGGATCCACGCTGTCTACACTCCAGAGGACACACTGGTGTTTGGAGGCAACATTTTGCACAGCTTTAATATTCCTATGCAGCTCACCATCCATGAGATCGAGAACCGAACCAAGGTAGTGTCCTGCAGTGTTGCACGTCTGACCTTTTTTTAACCACACGTCACATCAGACAAGTGCATATTTTTGTGACCATCCGATAGTCAAGATAACAAAACATCTTTTACCTCAGATAATTTAGTGTTTAGTGCTTCATTTGTTGATTCAGCAGTTCATCCGTAGCTATTTTTTAACTCGAATGCTGCCGTTTTTTTGGTTTTAACTCCAACCGATCGTGCATTTCTATTATAAAAAAAAACATGCATCTCTTTTTTTAGGTTCATTCCAAATTCCGCTTTCCTTTTTACTACGAGATGTGCTGGTATGTTCTTGAGAGATACACGTATTGCCTCACTAAGCGGTCCTACCTTTCTCACGAGTTCCACAAAGAGCCAGCACTATTGGGTAAGAAAGGCACTGTTTGTAAATGTCTTAAATCCTAACATCTATGTGCTGTTTTTACTATAATGTGTTATGGAATAAGGATGATTACACGCAGTTTTTTTCTTACACATCTTGTAATTTAACAATAGCTTTAAAAGTTCAAGCGCTGTTGTTTATGATTGAATTAATTTTATTGCAATAGTGACAATTTGTTTGGTATATTTTCCAGATATCGACTCCACAACAAATATAGCAAGTCCCTTCTCTGATTCAAGGAGCCAGGATGTGAACGAGGACTCATACGAGAGAATTTACGTGGACACTTCACCTGGGAACACCAAGAGTCATCTTTTCCGAGCAGATCTTTCTCTGGACTTGGAGGACAGCTGTAATCCTAGTTTTAATGCAGTAGACTTCCCCAAATCCCCTTTAGACTGTTCACTGTCAGAGTCCAAGAGCAAATGGACTTATTTAACGGAGTTTGAACTAAACGGTCTTAAAACACTGGTAGAAAAACTGGAGTCCCTACCTGAAAACAAGAAGTGCGTTCCAGAGGGAATTGTAGATTCACAAAGGCTTCTGGAATCAATGAAGGTATGAGCAGTAACATCTGTCAAATTAGATGGCGGTTTGTAGTGTGTTATGTGCCTAATGCGTGTGTTTGATTGTCCAGGTTGTGTTAGAAGAACATGCCGATGATGACTCCATGTTGGCCATAACAGGAGTTCCTGTCGTATATGGGCCTAAAAATAACATGAAGGTAGGAGAAATACTTCAGTTGAATCACATCTCTCTTTAACATTGATGTTTTCCTTGATATAAAGTCTGTTAGCGGCTCATAGTTTACATGTCCCAATGATTTATGTTCATTCAGTGCTGTGATGTCCATGTCTTCACATCATTCTCATTTAATCGAGCACATCTCATCTTCTCTTTTTTCTGTGTCTAATCTTCCTCCCACTCTTCAAAACTCATTGTACTCATTTCCAGAACTGCTCATGTTGTTTATATAATTTAGCTGTAACAGACGCAGCGTCGACAAACAAAGTAAACAAGAGATTTCGTGGATGAATTTATTTTGGGGCATTGATCTAGTTACTTTTTAAATTCAAATTTCAAATTTTAAATTGAAGATGCAACAAATATTTTTCAAGGGTGCTCACAGTGTTCAACAACACATGGTAAAAACGTACATATATACAATAATAAGAGTAAGAATAATACATAAATACAAAATAATTACATCAATAAAATGTGTAATAATGCACAGAATACAGTCACAAATGCACATTACTAGGATCTAAAAGCTTGTAGAGATATAAACCATAGTGTTTGAATCACACAAAATGTGATTTAACTGAAGACATTCTGATCTCCAACACGTTTATTTTTAAACCTGTAACACGTTTAAAACCTAAACCATAATCACATTTCCAGTCATGTGTATCCAGCTCTAACTAAATTATTTACAACTCAAAGAACCTCAATGCCACATTTTACAATAAAGAAATTACATTTGAAAACAGTGACACATTTCTATTATGGGGGGATATAAATAGAGTGTTATTTTTAGAATGAAGGTCCCACTTGTGACTCATTACACTCTAACGATTAATGAAGACATATTTATACACATTTATACACATTTAATACAATATTATTTGTTTAACTTAATGAATGGGGTTTTTTATTTCTTTATTTTACAAACCAAATATTTATAAATTAATTAAAAGGGAAATGCCTTCCTGCTGTGATGATTTCATTAGCAGTTGAGAGAAAGAGCCTTTATTGATGTGTGTGATTTGTGTGTGTTTTGGATGCTCTGCATCATCCCCCTTCTTCCCTTTGGGCCAGCTGCTGGTCCCGGGCCTCTTTTGTGTTTGCCTTTTGTAATGATATGCCATCTGGCTCAATTGGCTGAGCGCAGCTTTCTACCTTCTCCCTGTGATACTCATGAATATGTCCAGGCTCTATTTTCATACTGCTCTGCTATTGGCTGACAGGGGCAAATATTTAAGTTGACTGTGGATTCTGATTGGCTACGCCACTCCCTTTTTCCTGGGAGCCAGTCCATGTTAATGAGGCAGGCTTGTCTGTGTTTTGTACATCTGCTTGTGGTATTGTGGAGCTGTGGAGCAGGAGGGAGGGCTATAGAGGCCAGACAGCAGGAGTAAAGGAGGAGGAGAGCGCAGCCATGTCAGAGAGCTGTGTGCTGGACGCTGTGTGAAAAAGCAGCCATGGCCATGTCGCTGAGCGCTGATGATGAGGACTACGACTCAGACTCTGAGCAGGTTAGCCCACCAGGCAGCCACGCACAAGCCACCAAAGGAATGCTTATGGCAGACAGGGGATTGTACAGCCTCCCAGGGCAGGGAGATAGTAGATAATGGCACAAATGTAGATTTGCTCTTTCAGTGTACTGAATGTATCACATATGTCACGTGTGTGATTGCTTTTAATGGATTTCTTTTTTTTCAGTATTTATACATATTTTGAAGCCTTTATAATAAATAGCAATTTAGAATTTATGGAAAATACATTGATGATGATTGATGAGGAGACAGATTCCTTGAGACTGATAGATGAATATTGTACTGATGTTGACAATGCAGTTACAGACATCACACATTAACCACGAGCTTTACCAGCTAATTTTGTGAATAACAGCCACACCCCCTTACATCCTGTCAGGATGCAAATAAAAAATAGAAGTTTATCTGTCAGTGATTAGCACATTTGCTTAGACACTTTCATGATTTAATTTACAATGCAACACAACACACACGTTACAGCAGCTTTTAAATATTTTCATTCAACTTGCTTACTATTGTATTTTAAACTACTAGAAAACCCATTTTGTCATTGTATTTAGTGTGCATTTGTTCAAACACGTCTTGTTCAGTATTTAGTGCCACAGTTACCCTTCAAAAATATGACTACAGTTTTATACTTGCTTTATACAAAAAACGACTTTAAAAACCTACATACGCCGGGTCCATCTGCTGATGCTGAACTTCTATTAAAACCTTCCAATGAATCCCACTCTCCCTGATTACTGACTAACTGTAAATTATTATTTTCTTTAATGTTGACAGCATCTCCTGTTATCCTGTGCGTTCTGTGTCAGTGGGCTAGTATCTGCTTTAAGGATCACATACTAAGCAGATGGTGAAGTGGAGCAGGATTTAGGCCAACACTATGAACCATTATTGTTGTTACTATTGTTGTTTATGGATCTTCTCTTGTCTATTTACAGTTTATTACTTGTCTGAAGTGATCAACTGTTGCTTTTCTCTAACTCTTCACTTGTCTTGGGTCTTACTCCAGCATTGCACTAAGTTTGTGGCCAAGTGAAAAGCTGCACAGGCTGTCCTTACAATAATAGCTGTATGTTTTCCTCTCATTTTGTTTCTATTATATTGCCTCCCCCCTCACCCCCCTCCAAAATATCTCTTCCTAATCCTGTCTGGGTACCACTTATTTAACTACATCATATGTCATCTCATCTCTTGGCTATTGTTGGAAAAATATTTTAATATGGGTCAGAGTGAGCCTTTCTGTGCGAGTTTCTCAATACTGATCTTATTGGTTACAAGTGTGTGTGTCATAGAGTGTTCTGTTAGGGAATGGGATGTGGCTGTTGCTATGCTGACGCTAGGAAAATCTGCACTGCCGTTGTAACTAAAGAAATCACATCTCCGTTTCTTCAAGCTGCAGCCCTTTGCAGTCTTCTTCCTGTTTGAATATCTACTGTATATTTATGTGTGGGTACTATCCATCTTTGTCAAGTTCAACTGTCGTTAAAGCTGTGTACCTGGTGGAATTGGGCTGAAACATAGTAAATGAGAGTAAATGATGGTTATCATTAATACTACTTTTTCCTGAATCTGTATTCTAATGAAATAGAGCATCATTAGCATGTCGTTAATCAGATCAGAATACTCCCCCGCAGCTCTAGGTAATGTACAGATCCATTTGTGAAATGTGATTATAAATGCAGTTTCTCTTTGAAGTCAAAACATGTGAGTGCTAAATTTGGACGGTGCCTCCAGGGACAGTCTTGATGCGTTTGTTTCTCCTGTATTCTGTGCCTCAGCAGCCTGCATGATGTGTCCTTATACTTCCTGATGATGTGATGCAAAAACTCAAATAACCAAATGAGCATGTTTTGTCTTCTGGAGGCTGCATTAACCCCGAGTATTGTTTTATTTAAGTTGTTTAATTAGCTTGTGAAATGTATTAGTGTTTTGCTTAAAAAAATACTTGGCAGATCAAAAAAAAGGAAAGCTACATTTCCATATAGCTTTCCTTCTTATTTTTAAAATCTTAATTGAATTAATTCCAACATTGGTCTTTGCTGAAAGCAACTGTGAAACTAATACAGTTTTTGTCTAAAATATTTATTTTACTTCTGTCTAACATATGTGCTTGTAGTTCCATAACAACATTTCTTCTTGTATCTGTCTTCTTTTGTCAGCCTCGGCCACCAAACCGGCCAAAACCCAAGATGGCAGCTTCTCCAGCATCAGCAGTTAAACTGTCAGCCAGTCGGGGGACGTCTGGTGCTCGCCGTAGAAGAACCCGGTGTCGGAGGTGTGAGGCGTGTCTCCGCACTGAGTGTGGGGAATGCCACTTTTGCAAAGACATGAAGAAGTTTGGTGGACCTGGTCGGATGAAACAGTCCTGCATCATGAGGCAGTGCATTGCAGTATGTGTTTGCACTATGTTAACACCCCAGTTCAGAGTCACTATAGTTCAGTATCTTGAACTGGTTGAGCTGCTTATTAGTCATATGTGGAAACAAGTCGTTCATGTTTGGCCATGCAAGAAATCAGTTCTGTCTACCTTCATTTGTCTTCAGTGTGACTGTTAATTGTTTCTTTATGACATTCTTTTCATAGCCGGTTCTGCCTCACACTGCAGTGTGTCTGGTCTGTGGAGAAGCA
>JACN01110311.1:0-11540 GCA_000787155.1 Scartelaos histophorus | reverse complement strand
GGGGCGGCGTTGTTGAGCAGGTTCTTGTGGCGCCCGGTGGACAGTGACAGGAATCCCTGAGGACCGGCGGCGTTGCTATAGAGACCGGGGCCCTTTGGAGGCAGGCCGTGGAGCGAGTTACCTAGGAGACAAGGAGATAGCATGGATGCACAGCAAACGGAGTGAAAAACTTGAAATCACAACATTGTTCTTGGTCTATTTCTGGCTTTCAGATAATATAATGAACTGTTTGGGTTTAATGGAGACAGGGGCAGTTAAAATTATGATTGCAGATTTTTGCGTACGGTTTATCATGACTAAAAAGCAGTTTCAGCATTTCTGAATTTACATTTTATTTCTTATTTTCAATAGAGCAAAAAAAGGAACATTCCCAGATTCTCAACCAATCTTACTCACATCACACGTTTGGAGACATGCAATAACTTCCGGGGGCTCTGGTCACAGTCGTAAGTCTGGGAAAATCTTGGAAAATTCTCCATGTCACTGTAATGTTCCATTATGTTTGGCTAATTGACAGTTCTAACCATACCTCAGTTTTCATTGCTGACATGCAACTCTAAGCGCACGGAGTACAGTCGAGGGCGCCGAATTCAAGTTGATTCCAAACAGCACATATGTATGCAGTCGTTATTTTACCGTTGATCACATTTACTTCAGTAGTTTTTATCAGGGTCGGTAGAGCCCAGTGTCGGGAACTACACCGGAAGTTGTCATTGCACGATTCCAAACGTCTTACTGGTTTCTCCATGCAGATTGTCATTGCATTACGCTATAATGCCGTTCACCTTTTGCGGCCTTGCTGTTTTGCGGATTTTTTTAGTGAATTTTTTTTTCCTCAGCATATTAACGTGCATTGTGTTCTGCGTCTTGATTGGCTAAGGGACTGTCAATCAGTCTCCTCCTTGCCGGGTCTCCTGTACAGTATAGAATGCGTTCATCTTGTCAAATGTACATAAATGTTGGATTGCTAGAAGCGGGACTTTGAAGAGCTGTATGTTTGCAAGTTTTCTCTCCGACAAAACCCACAATGTCGACGAAACGTTCTGCACCGACAAAGGCTCCTGCGCTCGCACCCAAAAGGAAGAGGAAGATGCAAATCATCGCACAAAAAGTTGGACTTCTGGACCTGATGAAGGAAGGTAGAAGTTACGCGGCTGTAGGCGCCATTACGGAATAAATTAATCTTCAGTACGTTACGTAAAGAAGGAGGAAAATAACATAAGCATGAAAGCAGCAATACGTTTTTTAAAAGAGATTTGAACTTTGGGAGTGTTTAAACAAGGGAGAAATGTGAGAAAATGTTAATTCCTGTCTGGTTTTACAGCCTTAAAACATAATAATTGTTAAAAATAAAGCTGACTACTTCACGGATTTCAGCTTTTGCAGATTATTTTTAGAATGTAACCCTCGCGATAAACTGATCTCCAATCAGGTCAGATCTGTGAAGAAGGGAGTCTGCTCACTGTGGGAATGTATTTTAAGGAACTTACTAGTAATGAAAAAAAAACCACCTGCAATAGGAAGACAGATAACTTTATACAGGGGAACATTACAAGTAAAACAAGTAGGTGGCAGACGCTCGCACATGAAAAGGTCTTTAACATGACTTAAAACTCAAACTTGTGTCATATAGATATAAATATTCAGTTTCATCCCATTTTTTCTTGTTTCTTCGAATTTGATCAAGCCAGAATTTGGAGAATACAGCACTTGGGAGAAGCGCGACTCTTTGGCGTCAAATCTCTGGATCTCTGGCTCGGCTCGCAGCGCTGTACGGCTAATGTATTCCTCAGTGTATGGCGTCCTTGTGGCTGACACTCAATGGGATTACAGGGTGTGCAAGGAGAGCCCGGTCACCCCATAGAGAGCAGCGTACACTCCAATCATGGCGGTAATTACACCTGCCTTTGCCCGAGTCGACACAGGCTACGCTAACATGATGACATTCTGAAGACCGGATGAGTTTAAAATGGAGATGGAGGACAACCTGAAATCGTATTAGAATTGGTGACCCGCTTGTCCGCATGGGGATGGTATTGGTTTGCCTGGAATGTTCTGCAGTGTGGCATTGGGGAATATTATCAAACCTTATTAGCCGTCGGTTACTCTGCATTCTAAATTAAACGTATCGGCATCGACCGTGAAAAAAACCCATATTGGCTGATCTTTATTCTCCACAGATCTGAGCTGTTACTTGATCTGGGTGTCACTTGCCTATTTCTTTGCTGAGATATTTTTAATATCCTACATTATTTGACGCAAAGCTGCACTGTGTCCATGGAGAGAAGGAGGTGATGGACCGAACGACAGAAAACCCAGGCTTTTTTTGGTCAGTTTGGTAAGCAATGATGTGGAAACAACAAAACTGTCCACTCTGAGCTGAAAGATGTTTTAATATTTCGATTAATCAACTACATCCATAGAATTGCATGGGACATTGTAAATTCAAAGGCCGTTTTCTGAAATTGCAGCTTTTATCTCATAAGGACATAAGGATCAGGGCTTAAAGTAGCAGATCTACATACATCAAACTTCTCAAATCTACAAAATAATTGTTGATATCTAATTTCAAGCCTGATTAATTATTATTAAACTAAGGTATAGTGAAAGTGCCCAGGGTTGTAAGGGAGAAACTTGCTGTGATAAAGTGAGAATCGGCCCACAAAATGAGACGAAATTAGAATTTTTCTGCAATTTCCAGTGAGATTTTATTTAAGATGCAAAATTCCCTCTGTAAATTATTTTGTATCTAATATGACAACAAAAAAAGTACTACGTTTTAACCTGGCTCCATCTATTACTGATATTAATATGTTCCAAATATATCCAATTTGGGAATATTTACACATAAAGCGCCTTATTTTTACATGAAAACATTAAATCATGAAAAAACTATTATACTTTTTTTTTCTCTTTTTTTTTTTGAGTAAACTACAGCTAACGTTTCAATTAGATAACTGTATAATGATTTTTTTTTTCCTATTTACCTGCAGTTAAGTGATTTTTTGCATGATTTTTTTTCTGCTTGCAATTAAATCCATAAGTGTTAACAATCAAGGTGAACATCTGTGCCAAGGTTTTATGTTTTTTTATGGTGTAAGTAAAAAATAGCATTCCAATATAGATCAGAAAACAGTGTAATCTTGGCCCTTTAACGTTCTGCCAACATAACTTCTGATTCTACATATCATATTGTATCCGTAAACACATTCCCGGTGCGTTGGAGCGTTCTCGCCTTGATTTAGCGCCTCGCCGTGACGACCTGCCTCGCTCCTGTCGCCGTGGGGAGGGAGACGGGTTGAGGTTGAGGGCTCTTTTACGCACATGACACTGGTTTAGATTAAGCTCGTCATGACGGCCGCCGAACGTGACGGGATTATTACGATGTGACAATGACGGCGCCGCCTTTAATATAGTGCCGTGTAATAACGCCGCTCGCACGATGTCATCTCCGTCGCACAATGGATGAGCTGGAGTGACACAAGAAGTACATCTCCACTGTCAACTAGCCCCAGCATCAGTGTTATGAATGGGACGAGTGGCGTGTGCAGTAAAAGTATATGGACTGTATCATCACGCAAAATTGACTCCTGTGAGCTTTAAATTGTGTTGTTACCTCCTCAAAAACATACCTGGAGATATGTTTTGTTTCATTCCCAGATGTTTGAGTAATCCTGCATTATTAGTCTGTCTACATCTCCAAAAATCAAAATGCTCTGTTCCACCTTGTGATGTCATATAGTGTTAGTTTTCAAGTTAACAGACACATTTGACCATTTTTTGTTTCCTTGAGTTGTTTTTTTGTTTCATTCACACGTTTAACACACAAATCCTGCATATTTACGCTATATTTAGACTGAAAACACTCTGTTCTGTAATGCCAAATTGTAATATAGGAGCTCCACTACGTTTTTAAATCACATTTCATTAGAATCATTTGGATAAATTCAACCTCGAAAATGTATTTCTGCTGAACAAAAAGGAAAAGGAGCTGTTAATTTGAAAACTACTACTACATGACACCCTCAACACTGGCATTTTTGGTATTTTCTACAGTTTTGGTTGTTTGATGGTCAAATATGTCAGTATGTTCAACAAAATTACATTTTTATATGGAGAGGTTGCTAGTTTAACTTTTGACTTCGAACTTCAAATTAACTGTCTGAAAATAATTGTATGTGTAGTAGGGTGATCCAAAACTTTTTTATTTTAGATTCTCTAGATTAGATTTTTGGTTCCATATCCAGCCAAAATATTTGAGTCCAAATTTTATGCAAATTAATTCATATTTAGAGGTTGCTCAAGGTTGCTTGAAAATTACCCTATTCTACACTGCTACTAAGTCGCTACCAAAAAAAAAAAAAGGTCACACACTCTAATATTTCTTGGGTTTGATTACGGCATTCGCTGTGGCATTGTTTCGATTAACCTTCTGCGGTGTCACAAGATTTGTTTCCATCCAGTGACGCATGAATTTTTCACCAAGATCTTGCACTGATGATGGTCGAGTCTGATCCCAAAGATTCTCACTGGGGCTAAGGTCTGGACTCTGTGGTGGCCAATCCATGTGTGAAAATGATGTCTCCTGCTCCCTGAACCGCTCTTTCACAATTTGAGCCCGAGGAATCCTGGCATTGTCATCTTGGAATAACCTGGTCACTCAGTATACATCGGGGAAGAAAAAATCCACTGATAGAATAACCCGGTCCTTCAGTATATTCAGCTGAGCTCATTCCTCGAGCACAAACTGTTGCTGAACCTGGACCAACCCCACATCAGACACTTAGTTAAATCCAGGTGGCAACTTTTTTTTTTTTTGGCTGAGCAGTGTAGAACACAGCGAACCAAATAAATAAGGCATAATAATTGAATAATTTATCATTTTATTCTGCAAACACAAACTAAAACTTGCATAAAAATGAGTTGGAAAGTCCATTAAAAGTTGCTCGGAAAGTCCATAAAGTCCATAATAAGTTGCTTGAAAATTTCCAGGAAAATTCATCCAGCTTGAGCAACCTCCAAAACCCCATTTTTCTTCCAAATTTCTTCCTAAATCATCTTTTGGATGCTAAAACCTAATGCAGGGTTCTAATCGCGGTAATCTGAAACTTTATTTTTTCCCACGTAATCTAAAGTATAGTGAACAACATGCATTTTTGTGTGATTGTTGCTATACTTTTCCCTATTTTGCAGATTATTTAACATCACCCAGCCGATTTTAAATGTTCATTAATATGTGCTGTCCATTTATAAATAAATTAAATAGGAAATTACAAGGCGGAACAGAGCATTTACTGAGGTAGGCAGACTAATAATGCAGGATTACACAAATATGTGAAACCAGACACAACTCACGCTCACAAGAGTCAAGAGTTTTGTGAAATCTAAGATGTTTAATCCCTTCTTTTTGCAGTATTTTTATAAAGTATCCTGAGCGTTACCATGGTTACCTTTCATCATGTCCAGGATGCTGGGCTGGAGCAGGACGGTGTTGCGTTTGGGGGAGGACAGGGCGATGGATTTGGCCGACTTGAGCAGATGCAGCATGTTGGCCTGGGGACTGAAGTCCAGCTCCGGGGACTTCTTCTTCATGTCGATGTGCACGCCGTGGATACAACTCCAGATGCCCTGCCACACAAAGAAAGAGAAAGAGAGGGTTAAAAGGCTTCTTGAATCTCTAGCGGTGTTAAGTCCATAGAGGATACTTAAAAAGATTCTTTATTTAAGCTCATTTATTTTTGCATAGCCCCAAAATCGCAACGGCAAATTGTTGATTTAACAAACAGAAAATCAAACAGCAAAATAGCCTTAACCAACATTCGCAGGAAGTAAGCAAATGGGTAACTTCAACAAAAAAAAAAGAAAAAACTACATAAAAAACCTTTCAGATCTTTCATACGAGCTATTTTAAGTCTCATTTGTGTAAAGAGAAGCATCTTTTTTGCTTTAATTTGGCTTTAGGCAGATGTACACTGAACAAACTGAAGAAACAGCTTGACAGCCCCAGTTGATTTGAACTAAAATACTCAATTTGCCTCTGCCTGCGATTGAAAATACACACTTCTTCAGCAGTTTATAAAAACGGAGGTCTGGTCACTGGTGAATCTCGCGTATCCTCTGAAATTCGTTGATGTCAGCGAAGAGTCTCCAACCTCACCCATCCCACCACCCCAACCCAGACGAGGCATTCTTGAATAGTTAATGTGTGAAACGTCGCAGCTCGTCCGGAATAAAAGCGTACACAGACACAAGAATAAATAATGGACGAACTGGGAAAGTTTGTATTAGTTTTATGAAGGAGGTGTGTAAGGGTCTGTCATCTGTATTAGAAATGTAGGGCGGTTTGAAAAGTTCTTCTGGCCTGATGGAGGACAGGAGTATTTGAGGTAAATCGGCCAGACAAAGGCATTCGAGGTAACGCAAAGACAGCAGAGGAGATCAAGATATCCAACGGAGGAACTATGGACTTTTAAAAATGGTTTAAAGTGAAGATAATTAAGGCAAACATTAGCAAACACCGGCAAAAAAGTTTTTCGATTGTCTGAAAGCTCAAGGAAAAACACACAATGGATTTAAGCAACATATTTTCAGGAGGCTATGATCAATACGAGTGTTCACAGTTCTGTTTAGAGTTTGATTCTCAACAAAAATGTGAGAGCGGGGAACTGAAAAACTCTTTGTTCCAGCTAAATCCCTTCTTTCTGGTCAGATTGCGTTAAATAAAGCATTAAATAACGCAAAACATCACAGTCTATGGAAAAGCAGAGCTGAGTTTTGCGTTAAGATTATTAAGGTTAGCATTTAGCACCAAAATTAGCACTTCAAAATATATGAATACGAACTTCTAAGCAGCGAAAAAATTATCTGCTCTGTGAATTGATTTTCTTTAAGCGTCCTATGGAAACGAACGGGATAAAGCGCGAATATAATATCAGGCTGAGTGCAACAATTCAGAACTCATCACTCCAAGAAGGATCTATTTTCCATGTCTTCGGTTGAAGTGGGTAACAAGATGGTAACTGGAACAAAGACCTTTCCACACCAAGAAAGTAAATGCAAACGAGCTTTCACTAAACGGGGCACATGTCAAATGGACTTAACCAATGTGATAATGTTGTTATATTGTTAAGAATGTGCAGGGAATCGTTCATATATTGTGGTACGATTGCCTGTTTACATGAGAGCTTTAAGTTCAATTAAAAATAATTTATTTCGGAATAAAAATTTATTCCACTTTAAAAAGACCGTTTAAACACTTAATTTCTAATAATTATTCAGAATTATTTTTTTTTTTCCAAATTAAGTGGACGGTTTATTCTGATTTTAAAGCCAGTTTAATTTATTCCGCGATCATGTAAATGTTTATTCTGCCTAAAAAATAAATCATGTACGTTGGGTCGCCCCTTCTGCACAGGAGGATCCGCAGACGTTGAACAACATTAAATAAAAAGCCGATTTAATGTGTTTTCCATGTAAACCTTCATTTGGAATTATTTCCATCTAAACTCGAAAGAAAATCATTTAAATCTGATTTATTATCTCCACAAAGGAGATTATGCGATCGAGTCGGTTTATTTATTTATTGTGGACACTATTTATCGGAAAGTACTGAACGGATCTTCATTAAATTGTCACCAGAGGTAGATCTTGGTGCAGGGACGACTTTGTAAAATTTTGGTGATGATCTGAATCCGGATCTGGAATCTGGATCCGGATTTGGGTTCTGTGTTCACGTCAGAGATCAGAAATCTCCGATTGCTCTTGTTTAATTTGGAATAATTCCATTTAGAATTAAAAACATCAAGTAAACGTGGCCATTGTGTCATTATTAATTGTGCCAACATTAATATCAATTCTGTCCACACAAAATGAGCTAAAATGAAGCTAAAATTGTGAAATGTTTTCCTAAAGTTCCAGTAGAAGTACTAACTAACCTAACAACTACAACATGGTCGCTACAACCACAACCAGACCCTGAAGACCATAACCCTGCAATGTTCTAACTATTTCCTTTAAACAAAAGCAAAATAAGACAAAACTGATCCAAATGTGTCACGCAGCTGTTATTTCTCTTAAGTAACGACTGAAGAGCTTTGTTTAAGTACAAATTCAAATTCAAGACTTTCTGGGATCAATACCAGACCAGTCTTGTCCAATAAGGATATCGACTGAAACAATATTTGGGATATTTGGAAACTTTATCCGATCCAGCAAATTTTTCAGTATTGATGTCGAAATCCGAAATCAGTATCAGCGCATCCCTGGTCCCAACAAGGCCCTGCAATAAAGAATAAATGCTTAGGATAAAAAAGATCCTGTCTTACGCAAAATTGTTCCAGTTTACATGTTTTTTAATTCCCAATTAATGGTTCTGAATTAAATAGTTTGGAATGAGTTTTGAGTTTACATGGAAATATTAATTCTGAATTGAGGTTGACATGGAAAACACATGAAATCACCTTTATTTAATTCCGCTCAATGTCTGGGTGTCGGGAATTATTTTTAAGTAGAATCAATGTTTATATGATCGAGGAATAAATCACTTTGACTTTAAAATCTAAATAACACCCACTTACTTCGGAAACTAAGTTCAATTCCAAATAATCATTTGCATAAGGAGTAAGTGTTAACATTTGAAAGCGGAATAAATTTTTATTCAGAATTAAATGATTTAATACTAAATTAAAGCTCTCGTGTAAATGTGGCAACTGACTCTTGTGCGCTTTAAACCATGTTATAATGTTGTTACCTCAATGAAAATTAGCTGGAATTGTGTTTTGTTTGTTTCCCACATGTTTGAGTAATCCTGCATTATTAGTCTGTCTAAATCTCCAAAGCCCAAAATGCCCAAACCACCTTGTGATGTCATGAGGTGGTAGTTTTCAAGTTAACATCTAATTTTTATCAAGAGTTTATCAAATTTATTATCAACTTATTAGTTCTGAGACTGTTTTATTCTAGTTGAGGTAGTGTTTATTTTAAGAGAACTTGTCAACTAAAATGAACTTGTTGCATGGACAGATAATTTTACTACTTTTAAGTCATTTTCTGATAGATTTAAGTGTTTATATAATAAATTTTGGCCACGTTTTTTGAAGTATAGTTCCATAGAGATTGACAATTCTAAAGTTGAAATAATCCAAATGATTCTAGTGAAGATATATGGAGCTTAAAAACACACAGGAGCACTTCCTGTATTACAGAATGACATTGTGAGCCTAAATATGCACGACATTTTGAGCTAAACATACGTGAATGCAAAAAAAAAACAAAAAACTCACAACTTCAGGTACATTTGTGATGAGGAAACAACATTATAACAGATCAGAAAATAGCGTAATATTCAGTTTAATTTCCAGAAAATATATGAACTCTCCAAACCCGGTAAAAACATAAGACTGTGCCCATTCCTATTTGTACGCACATCCATATTGCACTGTATATAGATGAAGCTTAAGTCCCTCGTATGCACATTCTGTACCGCTACATACAACCACCATTACATTTCCATCTCATCTTCGCGTCCTTCCTTCATTTTCCTCCATTCTCTAGTCCACGTCTCGGTAATTTCCGCCGCGATTTGGAGAAATCTCGACATTGATTGCGCGTTTGTTTGTGCTTTGGCTCGCGCTTCAAACGTACAAGTCTGTCTACTACTCTAATCTCAATAGCGCAGCACCATTCGCAAACTAAATGACACGGCACTTCGCTTTTTTTTTCCGTTTTCACACATGTTTAGCAGCAGCTCGCACCCCCAGCTGTTCGGTCCCTGCGAGCAGATGAAAACATTGACACGAGCTCTGCCAGTCTCTCGTCTCGTGTGTGGTTTTTTAAATAGCAGAGTGAGCCAAGCGCATGCAGAGTTACAGGGAAAGGCTAATGGACTTCAATGAGATTTGGACAGTTTTAGAAGCAGTGTTAACACGGAGAAAAACTAGCAGCTTTAGGTAGTGGCAACACAGGTTCACTTGTGATTCTAGTCCATGATTTCAAGTGGAATTAAACATAAATACATAAATCTATGGAAGATCATTTGTTTAATCAGATTGTGAATTTTAAATACCGCTGAATTTTAAAAAAATCATCAGTTTTTTTTGTTTGTTTTTAATATATAGCTGAATTTCTCATCTGGAAGAGCTGGATGAAGTGTCTGGGGTGAAGGAAGGAAGTGCCAGATAAGCAGAAGAAAATTGATGGATGGATGGATGGATGAATTTCTCATTTAGAATTTTTTAACTCTGAAAAAAGAATAATTTTTATTCAGAATTTTAGTTGATGAAATTTGTATACATTTCCAAGTGTTTAAAATTCAATGTAAAAAAAACCAAAACAAAACACCTTTTAAATAAACACTTGTGATTCTAGTCCATTTTCTCAAGTGGAATTAAACATAAATACATAAATCTATTGAAGATCATTAGTTTCATTAGATTGTGAATTTTAAATACCGCTGAATTTAAAAAAAAAATAATTTCAATTCAATTTTTTTTTTTTTTAATATAGCTGAATTTCTCATCCAGAAGAGCTGGATGAAGTGTCTGGGGTGAAGGAAGTCTGGGAGTCCTTGCTTAGCCCTGCTGCCCCCATGACCACATGCCAGATAAGCAGAAGAAAATTGATGGATGGATGGATGAATTTCTCATTTTGAAATTTTTAACACTGAAAAAAATAATTATATTCTGAAATTCTGAAAAATAAAAAATATTCTGAATTTTATTTGATGAAATTTGAACATTTTCAAGTTACTTTTTGGAACAATTTCTGAAACTTTGAAAAAACATGTTTGAATTATTTTCATTCAGAATTTTAGTTGCTGAAATTTTAAGTGTACTTTTTCTATACGTTTCAAATTTAAAATAAAAATATTTAAAAACCTTTTAAATATTCAGTGTGTATTTCCAAAAGTTAAAATTCAGAGCATAAAATTCGCAGCAAAGATCCAAGATGTCAAGGCAGAAGCAGTTGATCCAAAGTGATCCAATCTTATCTAGCAACAAACAGGAAATGGTGCAGTGAAGTGATCTGATTGGTCAGAATTAGCCTCATCAAAACCTCAAACCCCGCCCACAGTTGAGAGCAGCCAATTGGAAACAATATGGAAGATTCATTAGATTTTGATTTTTAAATACCACTGAATTTCTCATTTTGATTTTTTTTAACTCTGAAAAAAGATTCTTGAATTATTTTTAATTTTAATTTTAGTTGATGAAATTGTATGTATAAGTTTTCAAGTGTTTACAATTCAATGTAAAAAAAACTAACAAACAAAAAAATTACCTTTTAAATATTCTGCGCAAATATTTTCAAACCCCCAAATTCTACAGTCAAAATTCAGAGCGTAAAATTGGCAGTGAAACAGAATTTGCAGCAAAGAGAAATTGTAAGTGCACATTTTCAAGTGTTTAAAATTCAGTGTAAAATGAATATATAATATAATAATTATTTAAATATTCAGAGCAAATATTTAAAAATTCAGAGCATAAAATTCATAGTGAAAAATTTAAAAGTCGATAAAAGTGATCCGATCTAACTTAGTAACA
>KN512917.1:5633-26084 GCA_000787155.1 Scartelaos histophorus | reverse complement strand
TACACTGACAGAGTCTGTTACACTGATGCAGTGTGTAACACTGACTGACACTAGTGACAGTGTTTGTAACACCACAGACTGCCTAAAATAGTGCTGAGCCTAAAGCTCTGAGCACAAACCACAGGGTCCCTGCTGTTCATGAGCCTGGGTAAAGCCAGACGAACACTTGGGCATTGTGTGAATTTGTGCTTTTGCCTTGTGGTAAAACCACAAAATGCAGCTTTAGTGTTATTATGGCTGAAGGTCCTTGCGCCCCCTGCTCAGTGTTAATGTCACCTGAAGCAGGTTTATGGTGAAGTCTAATAGGCTCCTGTGACTTGTCTGGTTAAACTGCGAGAGCTCCCTGCAGACAGTGACCTATAAAGCCAGACTGTTAGCTCTGACATTTCATTTGGGTGTATAAAGATCCTAATACACAGATGTAGACTAGACCTATATTTAAATATACTGCAAATCTGAACTGGCTGTATAGATGTATCCATGACACTGTGACAAATAAATACCATTGTCCTAGATCTGTTCTATCATCAGAAGTTGACTATAGAATATTGACTCTTATGTTGAGAGGCATTTGTTCGATTTGACATGACCACACAGAACTCCCTTTGATTTAAATGTGATGAAAGTCCCACATAAACGTATGCATGTGGAAAACAGAACGGCCTAATGAGCAGTGATTATATATTTCCTTTGCATCACCTGATGTAAGTTTATTCCATGAGGGTTTTCAGTCCAAGAGGCTCTCACTACAGTTAATGCTTTGCTCTTTATTTCAGGTCACGAAGGCGACCCCTGCCTGCGCTCCTCCGACTGCTCAGACGGATACTGCTGTGCACGACACTTCTGGACCAAGATCTGCAAACCGGTGCTGCGTCTGGGCGAAGTGTGCACCAAACAGAGGAAGAAAGGCTCTCACGGTCTGGAGATCTTCCAGCGTTGTGACTGCGCCAAAGGCCTCTCCTGTAAGGTGTGGAAAGATGCCACCTCCTCGTCCAAGTCCCGCCTCCACATGTGCCAGAAGATCTGAGGCTCCGCTCTGGTGCCAGGGAACTCTTTACAAAGGGACGTGTCGTGGCTGTGAAAGACAAACAGACGAACAGAGACGGCTCGCATGTGTGGGTCAAAGTGCGGAGAAAGAGGGAAGTGTTGGACTGTATTGGCAGAGAGGGCGGGGCCTGCTCCTGTACACCCCGGCAGTGAGCCTCAAATATGTTCTATTCACTCTATGACTTTCAGGGAATCATAACTTTAGGAAGTAGAAGCTGGGAACTGTATAGGGCTTTCCTTTAGATGGGGAAACTTATCACATGCCAAAACATGTAAATACTAATTATGAGATTATCCTGTGAACAAAAAGCCATGTTATTTATGTATGTTTGTGTAAAAAGATCCAACCGAATCTGTTTTCTTTAAGCATTCAGACAGTTGCCAGTGCTATGCAAAGCCTCCATGTGAAGAGCCATCAGCCTGTAGTAGTAGTAGTAGTAGTAGTAGTAGTGTAACTTTACTGATTATTCCAGAACTTGTGGTAAAACATTATTACAGAATATCTTGAAACCAAAGAAAAAAGGAACATTTTTGTAATTTAGTGCACTGGCTTTATTTAGCCTCAAAAGCGTGAATATGGCAGAGTGTGAAAGGTTTGATCTGCGAGACGGTCGTGTCGGTGAAAGGTGTCTACTGCGTACTCCAGCAGACCCAAAACTGTTTTCCAAATCACAGAAACGGGACTCAAGGTTGCAGTGGAAACGCCAGTGCAGGCTTTTCCATCCCCGCAGCCAGTCCTGAGATGTGAGACGAATGAATATTTATTTTAATGACAACGATTTTTCAAAATGCTAGTTTCGATCAGCGTTTCGAGCACACGCCTGTTTAATCTAAAAGCCCCTAATGACAAACTTCGACGCGATTTTACGTCTGCGCACACGTCGTTTTAGACCATCCAATATATATTTTGTAATCGATAAAATACCAATAAGCTTTTGTATTGTAAATAGATGGGAACAATGTATTTAAAGTCTTTGTATATCATGTACATACGATAAAGTATAAATCCTACATATTGGAGATAGAGTTTTAATGAGGGCTGGCGCGGGGCAGTGGTGTAGTTGACATGACAGTGGACCAGAAAAGACCGAATAAAGATGTCGGCCCAGTGCCATGTCATAAAACTGGAGTGAAGATTTATAGCACTATTCAATACTGTGTGAATAATATGATTTTTTTTTTGTATTTACAGTGATGGACGAATAAAAGAATGTATTTTGTATCATTTCTTTTTTGTTTGTACGTTTATGTGCACATAAAAACGAGCCGTCGTGTTATTGCTTCATCAGAAACAGACCTGGAGTGTTTTATTTCATTCACACATGTTTGAGTAACTTTTATTATTAGTTCGTCTGCGTATCCAAAGCTCAAGAGGCTGTGTCCCGCCTCGTTTTTTTAGCTTTTGTTCAGTAGAGATTGATCATTTCAGCACTGGAATCATCCAAATTATTCTAATGAAGGTGTATGGATCTGAAAAACACATTGGTACGTGAATATTTCCTATAAAAATGAAAACTTTGCACATCAGAGCAGAAGGAGCAACCCAAAAACTAAAAGAAATACATAAATTTCACTTCCTGTATTACCAAATGACATCACAAGTATTTTTTGTTTGAGAGAAGAACTAAATCGGCAGAGTTTGCGTGTTAAATATGTGTGAATGAAACAAAACACAACCCCAGGTCTGTTTGTGATGAGGAAACAGCTTTAAAACACAGATCAGGAATTAGCCTCATATGGGCATTTTAACACTAAATTCGTTTAATTTAGTTTATTTTAGCTGCATTGTGCAACTTTTATGGTGTGAGGGTACGTACTTGTCTCCATGGAGACGTTATTGCTTGGCCTAGAATGTTCCGTGGTATGACATTAAACATTTCCATTCAGCGTTTATTCATTACGAGTGTTTCTGTGGCTCAAAAATGCAGTAAAATACAGTAATTCCTTCTGTGAATGGGGCCGACTCTCTGCAGATCTGAACTGTAATGTTTAATCTGTACCGTGGAACGTTCTAGACAAAGCAACATCGTTTCCATGGCGATAAGCAGGTGGCAGACCCTTCGTTAGAAATGTTACGCGCTGCAGCTTTAATGCAGTCTTTCATTCATTCAATCATTAAGTCAAACCGGTTCCTTTCAGCGTCCGTCACCACGTCCAGACACGATTTACATTTACCGTACACAGTTTACGTTGCTGCGTTCGGACTCGCTGATGATACCGAACTCTTTTCTACACACTTTACAGATGCTTTCGTTTCGTCGCTTAAGGCTTTGGCAATCCGAGGGTACTTCCCCACCCGCTCCTCTTGGTACCCGCACTGACGCTTTTGCTTTTTTGGGGTTCTGCTACATTAGCCGTGTCGAATGAATGAAAATTATCTTATCGTCAGTGCATATTCACGGCTAATTGTAGAACGCCAAAAAATAAACAAAATAGCTGGGGCTGCACGCAACCACTTAGCAGCAGTCAGGGCTCAACCTCTTTACACAGCAAAAACTAAAATATTTCAGAGTTGTTTTTAACCCAGACAGTCTATATTTAACTGTTGTAAATGGGGGTTTGAGTTGGAGTTATTTGCGAGAGTTGATATGGTTAATTCAACTCCCACCGGTGTTAATTTGGCACCTCCCACCACTTCAAACTCCTGTGAAGACCAGTTTGAACCACTTTTGTACATAATTTCATCCTAAATTAACTAAAATAAAGTGTAAAAATAAAACATCTCTATCAGGATAACCCTACAAAGTGTTATCCTGCTTTAGCTGAAAACACATTTACTCTCAAAATGTTAATATAACTCTTGATTTGACTTTCACTCACTTCAAACTTCCATGACAGAAGTTTGAACCCATATTGTACATAATTTAATAATAAATTAACTAAAATAAAGTGTAACAATAAAACATCTCTATCAGGATAACCCTACAAAGTGTTATCTTGCTTTAGCTTGATTCTCAAAATGTTAATATAACTCTTGATTTGACTTTCACTGACTTCTAACTTCCATGACGGAAGTTTGAACCCGTTTTGTACATAATTTCATCATAAATTAACTAAAATAAAGTGTAAAAATAAAACATCTCTATCAGGATAACCCTACAAAGTGTTCCTGCTTTATAGCTGAAAACACATTTACTCTCAAAATGTTAATATAACTCTTGATTTGACTTTCACTCACTTCAAACTTCCATCCGTTTTGTACATAATTTCATCATAAATTAACTAAAATAAAGTGTAAAAATAAAACATCTCTATCAGGATAACCCTACAAAGTGTTATCCTGCTTTAGCTGAAAACACATTTACTCTCAAAATGTTAATATAACTCTTGATTTGACTTTCACTCACTTCAAACTTCCATCCGTTTTGTACATAATTTCATCATAAATTAACTAAAATAAAGTGTAAAAATAAAACACCGCTATGTGTTGTTTAGCTAAGTCAGGATAACCCTACAAAGTGTTATCCGTTTACTCTCAGAATGTTAATATAACTCTTGATTTTACGGGTTAAACAGAAACTTTGGTCCAGTGTTACTTAACGAACATTTCCAAAAATGTTAAATTAACTCTAGAGCAGATTAGACTCATATCAACTCTGAGAAAATGTTAAAACTGAGTCAATTTTAACACCGTTTTAATCTCTATCAGAAAATGCAGTGTAATTTCCGGGACATTTAGGGCAGAATTTGTCCTAAATTGTCCTGAAACTCTCCCAAATTGTCACTCTAGTCGGAAATCAAAAGCTTTTCCTTTTGCTCTAAGTACAGGAAGTTTTAGTTGTTTCAAAGCTTCTTTTTTTTACAGTTTCATAGCAAAAAGTAATTTGAGATTCATGGTCTGAAACGGGCTAAAACCGAGTGTGCTGCTGCCAACGGTCAACACATTTAAGAACTGTGAAGTCAATTTCCCATTCATAGACTTTCCGAATAAGATTATAAAAGTTGCTCAGGACTAATCAAATACGTGGAAACTAATGACCACAAGACCTAATAACGCGCCGCTCCAAGTTGTTTAATCCGCTTATACCGTGGTCCCAAAAACGACAAATATTTCACTTTTAAATCAACCTTTTATTTGCCTGTGGGTGTTCACAGCGTTAATTATTTCTATTTTCGTTAAAGCTTCTAACAGTGGTACATTTGTTACGGCGATGCACGCGGCGTAGTGATATAAAACAGTGATTAACTATTGCCGGAACTACTTTTGCGGTTATTGAAAAGTTCCGTGAGTTTTTGCACAAAGTTATTAAAACATTTTGCGCTTTAAACGACGCTTTTGAGCTTAAAACTAGCTCCCGTGTCGCTGCTTAGCCTCGCCGTCTTTTGAACTCTTAATATTTGAGTTTTTTTTAAATGTCTATGGGAAAACAGAATGGAAATTTTTACTTCAAGAACTGGAGCGAGCTTCAAAGTGGGTGGTTCTGCGGCGTTCCATAGACACCTGGCTGTAGGGGGCGGGGTTTAAACGGTCTACGCCTGTCAGACCAATCATCATATTCATTACTCTTCCCACAATAATCCACCATACCATACCGCTATCTTTTTATTATCTATAAAGCTCATATAAAGTTGTTTAATCCGCTTACCGTGTTCCCCCAAAAACGACAAATATTTCACTTTTAAATCAGCCTTTT
Organism: Scartelaos histophorus; assembly: GCA_000787155.1. NCBI lineage: Eukaryota > Metazoa > Chordata > Actinopteri > Gobiiformes > Gobiidae > Scartelaos > Scartelaos histophorus. The sequence goes on along the minus strand of KN512917.1, from coordinate 20,403 downwards.
ATTTGCCTGTGGGTGTTCACAGCGTTAATTATTTCTATTTTCGTTAAAGCTTCTAACAGTGGTACATTTGTTACGGCGATGCACGCGGCGTAGTGATATAAAACAGTGATTAACTATTGCCGGAACTACTTTTGCGGTTATTGAAAAGTTCTGTGTGTTTTTGCACAATGTTATTAAAACATTTTGCGCTTTAAACTCTCCTTTTGAACTTAAAATTAGCTCCCGCGTCGCTGCTTAGCCTCGCCGTCTTTGAACTCTTAATATTTGAGTTTTTTTTAAATGTCTATGGGAAAACAGAATGGAAATTTTTACTTCAAGAACTGGAGCGAGCTTCAAAGTGGGTGGTTCGGTCGCGTTCCGTAGACACCTGGCTGTAGGGGGCGGGGTTTAAGCAGTCTACGCCTGTCAGACCAATCATCATATTCATTACTCTTCCCACAATAATCCACCATACCATACCGCTATCTTTTTATTATCTATAAAGCTCATATAAAGTAGAGCATTGGCGCCAGGATCTCAGGATAAGCAGTTATCACAGTCTGTTTTCAACTAAACATCTGGTACCTTTATGAAATGACCAGCGCAGATAAGATATCCACCGTCTTTAATACACCTTCAGAAGTCGTACAGTCATTCAACATCTGTTCATCATAACACTTTATAATGCTGTAATATTAAAGTACAGACATAACATTTTCTCCAATTATGTAAATGCGTTCGCCAGACGTTAAAATTCATTATTTTTAAGTCAACTGTTATCAACTCTGTCGCAGTTTCAATCCACATCGCAGGAAGGAACGGTTTTTACAGGAGCCGAGAGGGGCACAAAATCTCCCTCTCGTTATTTTACAGCAAAGTACTTTATAAGGTACTGTTCTCAGTCATGCAGAAATAATGTAACTTTTACCGTATTTTGCAGTTTTATGGTCTTTGTAATAATGTTGTATCCTCATCGCAAACATAACCAAAGTCGCGTTTTGTTTTATTCACACGTTTAACGCACAAATCCTGCTTATTCAGGAGTTTTTCCCTCATGCTGTTCCACCTTGGTTATACAGGAAGTGCTCTACTGTGTTTTTAAACTGCTTCGCTTGAATTATTCGGACGATCTCAGCCCTGGAATTGCCGATCTCTGCAGAACAAAAAGGTAAACTCGAACTGCACAAAGTGGAACAAAGCATTATGAGCTTTAGAGACACTGACCAAATAAACCGAGAAAACTCAAACATGTGCAAATAAAACAAAACGCAACTCCAGATAGGCTTTTGAGGAGATGGATCACAAGAGCTCGCAAAAGTCGAATTTGTTTAATATTCAACTTTTAAACAAATTTTGAAAGAAATGGAAAATGTGACTAGGTACTTTGCACAAATATGCCCCCTTCAGGGACCGGAGTTGTGGTTTTGGGATAAAGCCAGAGGTGAAACAACCAGAACAAATGGATGCACATAGAGTCTATTTTAGCAAAACACACTTTTTCTTTGCAGCTTTAAGCCACAGTTGTGTTTTTGTTTCATTCACAGGTTTGTTTTTTTGCATTTTCAAAGCTCAAAATGCTCAGTTGCACCTTGTGATGTCACGACACAGTAGTTTCCAAGTCAGCATCCTCTATTTTCAATCTAAATCGGAAATTCCAGCCTTGAAATGATCTATATGATTCCAGCGAAAGTTTAAAAACGCAACATGAAGCGGAGCAGAGTGTTTCCTGTTAGACCGAAGAACTCAGTCTAAACAGGATTTGTGCGGTAAACATATGAATGAGACAAAACACAACTTCGGGCGTGTTTTTGATAAGGAAACAACAAAGCGTAGATCAAAAAATAGCGTAACGCGAGCCCTTTAAAGTCCTTTTTTTAACAGGAAAGCTGCATAAAGCATCTCTGCAGCGACAGGCCACACACAGTCTCTTCCTTAATGAGAGAGTGTTATTGGCGTGGCACTTTCCAGCCCTGACTGCCTGTTACTCTGCCAGCAAAATAAATACGCAAATGTATTCTGTAAAACACTTTGATTCGGTGCCCGTGTTGGCACTGTGTAAATTATAAACGTAATTCGGTTTGCATGCCTCATATCATTCACAGTTGCAGAGAAGGAAAGTCTGGTGGGGAGTGAAGCTGTAGCCATTGATTCAAGTGTTTGACTCTAATGTGTGATGTGAAGGGAAGGGCTCTCCAAATGACTTCTGCAGCGAGATAGAAGAAGAAGAAGGGAGGACTTTATTAGTGTTGGACTAGTGGCAGATTTAAATACCCGAATACTTAACCTGAAATAACAAACGATTATCCTTATTATGCTGTTCGTGATGTGCAAAATCCAGTAAATCAACATAATGAGGCTTTCATCGCAGATCAGTGGAGCTCGTCAAGAGTCTGCTCAGCTCCCGGTGACGGAAGTAAGTCAAGTCATTTACTTTTCCAATAGACTTTCCAAAAAAAAAAAAAAAAAAAAATTAAAAGTCTGTAAGTTTGCTCAGGGCTAATCAGTGGCAGGAGCTAATCAGCAGTAACTAATGACTATAATACCTATAATTTTATTTAAAATCTGTTTCTGAAACTTTAAAAACTGCCAAGTTACAGAGAGAAAGGGAGGGAGAGAGATACTTTATTTTATACTTTATTGATCTGGAGGGAAATTCAAGTTTTGCTGTGCACTTCTCATTTCCTCTGAAGGTCTCTGGAGTATTTCCTCTGGAAGCTTTTTTCTGCCACATTTGCAGCCACATGCGGCAGAAGACTTTCCAGTTAATAAACCATTTCATAGAATCGTGCCTTTTAAATGTTCTTTTTGGATTTAAAACTGCAGCGTCTTTGTAAACTTAATATTTGAATTTTTCTGAAAAACTATGAGAACATTGGATGGAAAATGGCAGAAGTTTATTTACCATCAGTATGAGACTCTGAGCCCCTGGAAACGACATTGTGACAGTGTTGGCACAAAATCTTAACATCCTGCTTATGATTATCCATCCATAACTGGCTGTTCACTGCATGACTTTTACTCATTACAGACCAATTTCCTTATGAGGACAATAAATTATCAATTAATTTATTTATTTCAGCTAATTCCCCATAGAGAACGAGTGGGACAATAAATAAGTCTCTGCAGCACTAGCTGTGGTATAGTGAAAAAGGCGTCTACAGTCTAACACTGGTCGAGTGGAGTGTATGAGTCTGGACACAATGTTGTGAGAATGTTTAAGACAGAAAACATCAAAATAACATGCAACAAAGACACATCAAAGTGCGTCTATGGAGCAAAGGCCATAAAATGACAGAGGTTATGCTATGACATTTATGAGAACATGAGTTTGCATGATGTGACACAAAAATATGTTTACGACCGCGATGCTAGCATGCCAACCAGGAGCTGGACACACCCGTAATGTCTGCAATTGTTTTATTTTGTATTTGAAGTTAAGAATGTGCAAAAACAGTTAAACAAGCTGTCCAGGACAGGTGGTTTTGCCTCCACATTTAAGTGGAGAGATCCCAGACAGATGGCATGTGGACATGATGCAGGATATCCAAATAATAGCTCCAATTACTTCATGCACAAGTTATGAATCAGACAACATATGCTTAAGTGATTTGTGCTTCTCAAGGCCTCACATCTGCACAGCAGCTCCTATACGTGACCTCTCCTTATACATGCACCACTGTTTAAATGCTTTGCTTTGTTTACTCTCATCTATCTAACGCTGCCACTTTGGTCATGTTGTACTGTCAGCCACAGTTTACTCAGTAGTGAATGGCCACACACAAATTTATTTATTTTATTAGCCCAGTGACATACCCGGGATGATTATAATAGCATGTTTATAGCCATTAAATTTGGATTTTCAACATGCTTATTTGGTCTGAAGGGCTGTCTCACTAGGTACAATTCTGAACATGTGTTTGGCTTCCTGCAGAGAGAAGTGTGCCAGGCTACGGAGTGTTACAAGTTATGTGACCTCCAAAGGAGAGCAGTTGTTTGCAGATTTACTTTAATATTATTTGATGATAGGGCGTAAGGACTAAAAGTCAATAATGGAGAGGATGCTTTGGTTGTTTGCTCTGGCATCCACCATTGGCCAAAAAGGCAACAGGGTCGGTACTTTTGATTTAATAACAACATAATGAGGATCCTTCCACGAGCACACGCCTGTTGTTAGTAATCACGGTTAATTTCCTTGCCAAACAGATGTTTATGTGTGACCAATGGGGTTCCTGTTACATTTCGCAATAAAGCTTCACAGACTTTATGAGCAAACTGCAGAAGAGATGTAATTATTAAGAGTCAGACAGAGGTCAGAATAAATCCCTTTGAGAGTCTAGAGCATGTGTGAGGAAACTCTTTACTTTATAATGCCCAATACCATTTTAAACAGACTGTCAATGAACACAGCAAAAAGTCATAAAATGTATCCAGCCCAAATAGGTAAAGCCAACATCCATCATGGACTGACCACCCAGAGAAGACCTACCAGGACATGGGAATTGAACTCCAGAATGTAAGCAACAGTGTAAATTAGCATTTTGCTTTCATGCCGCCAAACTTCTCCCTGCTTATTGTAGCCTTCATTGCAAACATTGAAATGACATTGCTTTACTGAGTAGTATAATTGTCACATACTTGTAGTTGGATATAAACATGTGAATGCACAGTAAATCACCGTCTGGGGCTTCATTATGGAGAAAGTCAGTGTGTGTGAAGAAGTTAAAGGGTTTTTTGATGCACTAATTGCTCAAATACAAACATAGACTTTATATAAACACAGATGCACTTTTAAAATGCATGTGCCCCTATAAGTTCACTCTTATTTCCAACTCTTCAAAACACAGCTCGAGTGCACTGGTATGAGTTAAGAGAGGAAGTGATTTCTGCACATCCCAGTTAACGCCGCCGTGATGAACAACGCACCAGGGTCAAATCCATCTTCAAATCAAATCAAAGATGAGCGTACAAACAGATCACAGGTCAGCGTGTTCTCCGGAGAACGCTCCCATGTGATTGTGTTTAGTTGGGAATGCAGGATGTGCCATGTAAGATTCACAGCAGCGCTTTGATCAGCGCTCACACTGATTTACTGGGCCTGGATTGAAGATATATGTGCTCTTTTATTGGAGAGAGTAAGAGTAAGAGCACTCTCTAAGTTCAAAGGCCGTTTCTGTGCATAGGTGAAGTCTGTGCAGGCTTCGTGGCTGATCTGTCAGAAAGGATCCGGCGGAGGAGAGTTAGACGTGAGCGGGGTTGGCCTGCTTAAATCACACTGTCTTGTGCGTGTGGTTCTGTCACTTGGGTAAAATAACATGACGCAAACGCACTGGGAGGTCCACATCACAAGTCTATTCCCAGACTGCTTTTGGCATTGTGGGTTATAGACATTTATATGTGCATGTACAGTGTAAATCAGGAGACAACTATGGCTTTAAACCTGTTTTTAGAGACTGGTGAGAGATATTTATAGAAGTACAACATAAGAATGAAAATAAAACAACACTGAGCTGAGAGTTAATGCTTTTTGGGTTTTTTTCTCACTCTATTTTGGCTCTTCGTAGTCAAGATTCTCGTTGTGCCATTTGTGCTGTTGATTTTTCAGTTTTCTTTTAAGGAACCCAACGTAAAATAGTTCCATACATTGTGCAGGTTCATGCCGTATGGGTGCATTACATGTATTAGAATTGGCAATGAGGGTGAAATGTCATGCTCCATGTGTTTTCTGCATTTTTAAACTGACATTTTAAACTGCTGGTTGGGTAGAAACTCATTGGCTCACAGTCTGGATTATTCTGCACTTTTTTCTTGCAGAAATTAGCAATGGAATTTGAATTAAAGATGCTTCTAAAACTAATACATGTGCTTCAACAAATGTAAATCACTTTTGTATTGAATAAATCCAGCATATTCAAGTCCACGGTTTGGTATTGGTGCAAATAAACGCTCCTGCACTCGCCACAATCACAGCGGGAGATCCATTTGTCAAACAGGTACACCCGATACCCGCCGCCTTTGTGCTCTTTTCAACAGCCCCAAACGGTGACACTGCCCCTCCTACTCCCCCGGGACGTACCTCCGCCCCCACCCCATCCCCAGCTCACTGTCATCCCTCATCTGTAAAAGGAGGCTTTGTCACAACGTCTCGCTTTGGCAGTTTAACTTGATAGTTACTATTGAGTGCTTGTGGGTGGCAAAGGGTACAATTTCCTCTGGCTAGATAATAAACTTCAACAATTACTGAAAGATTCCCATGGAGCGTCCTAGGATCCGTCTGGTTGCCCTCCTGGACGCCGTGTCCATTCGTCTATTTCTTGAGCTTTTAGTAACGCAATTTAACACTCAACTTTAACACACTCTGAGAACTCGTATGCGTATTCAGATCCAGCTGCATGTAAAAGTCCAATCACACTCTGCACGAAGTAAGAAAATCTAAAAAAGCAGGGACTACAGGTGGAAATGAACTCTACTCTGAATGCTACAACCTGGCACAATGCATCTCTCCTGCCCATGCCTCATAAATAAACTAAATAACTAAAACTATTTAAACAGCCAGGCAAACATGAGCCATGTGTTTGGACATGTGCTCACTTGTTTGCAGCAATGACACAACTACATCCCCAGGAGCAGGTATTATGCAAAATGCACTTTTGGAGCTTTCTACCATGTTATAACTTTGTTCTCTCATCAAAACACGCCTGAAGTGGTTTTATATGTCATCAGTGCATGTTTGAGTGATCTAGCAATGTCTACCACATATTTGAACCCTAATTGAACCCTACTCAGGTTAGATTCTGTCCAATACTCACCCCAAAAGCCTAAATTCTGCTCCCACATAACATTTCCCATAAATATACAAACAGTAAACTGTAACTTCACAAACATCATGTGATATAAAGTAGTTTTATTTGCAAGTTGCACACCGATTGTGTTAAAGTAACATGCTGATCTTAATATGTAATGGGTTAGCAATTAATACCCCATTGAAGTGTAATATCTCCTCTTTAGTGTTGACGTAACATGTGCAGAATCCGCTGTGAAGTTGTAAAATCCTCCCTTAGCTCATCTCTTTTTAATGAATGATACAAGGCAGATGTATTTCTTTATTTTTGGAGCTCATTTATCTTAGAAGATGGGTTTACTACACCAATTTGTTGTTCAAGCCGTGATAATTATTGTACAAAAAAGACATGTGGTCTCCACTCCAGATTAACAATAAGCAGATGCCATTTTGCATAATCACCTCAATTTAAATCTATTCAGAATGCTAACTGCACAATGGGATAGTGAGGGTTTCGTTACAGGAATCTTTGTCTGCCTCAGCATTCTGGCAATTATTAGCTTGGACAATTTGCTGAATGTCTCTCCCTGATCTTTACAATGTTTTTCAGTCAAAAACTCATTTAACATTTGCATTTGAACCAAAAGCTAACACAATATTTGAGGTAGACATTCACTGAGTACACATGCACGACAGGAAAACTGGCCTAGTCCAATTTAACACACCGTGAAAACTCCTACGTGCATTCAAACCCCTGCTGTATGTAAAAGTTCAGTCCAATCACACTAGATGAACACCAGGAGAGGCATTCAACTGCATAGAGTAAGAAACCTCCAGGCAAACATGTTCTCACTTGTTTGGAGCAATAACACAACTACATCCCTTGGACCGTGGACTAGCTTGTGTTGTTTCATTGTCCTGGTCCACTATATTAAAGTGAAAATCACAGCTCTGAATGTGAATCTGAAAATCAAATGCCTAACTTAAGTGTTCACTTTTCCATGTCTGTCAAAAGTGTGGTGATATGTACAGGTGTGTAGTGTACAGGTGTTTGTGCTATTCACGGTTATAGCTATAAAACACAGAAGTTTCAGTATTAATAGTACATTTCTAGATGACCTTGCACATCTCTCAGGCCTCGCTCAGACTGCACCTGGTCTTGCTGTGGGACTGGTCTTATTGCTGTGACATTCACACTGGAGCTCTGGAGTTCTGCTGTGCTGCTGTGGTCAACTCCTTTGAAAGCTGCACGTGCAACACCATGTGTTCCCACAATGACTATTAATTTATTAAGGGAAAAGGCTGCCTCCGCTGGCACCACTAGACTGCACAGCTCTCACTACTTTTAATTATAAAGAATAGTCAGGGCCACTGGACCAGAGCTGCACCGCGGGCAGTCTGAGCCCAGGCTTAGCCTCTAATTGGCACCTATTTGCTTCTTTAACCTGCATATAAATTAGGGCAGGAGTGCTCTGACAGGTTTGGGGGAAAGACAAATTGAATTTAGAGTTCTCTATGCACTTAACCAACCTGGGATGTCCTGGCCTTGTCCAACCACATTCAGTTACTATTCACTATTCAGTTTTGGAGAAAGATCATACAGTGCAGGAAATAAGTATTTGATCCCTTGCTGATGTCGTAAGTTTTTATACGAACAAAGAAATGAACAGTCTATCATTTTAATGGTAGGTTTATTTTAACAGTGGGAGACAGAACATCAAAAAGAAAATCCAGAAAATAACTTTTGTTTAAATAAAACAGATTGCATTTATGAGAGAAATAAGTATTTGAACCCTCGAGCCAAAAAAGGTTTAGTACTTGGTGGCAAAACCCTAGTTTGAAAGCACAGATGTCTGACTTTTCTTGTAGTTAATGACCAGGTTTGCGCAAAAATCAGAAGGAATTTTGGTCCATTCTTCTTTGCAGATCATCTTTAAATCATTAAGGTTTTGTGGCTGTTGCTTGGCAACTTGGAGCTTCAGCTCCCACATAGGTTTATAGGGCAGGTTTATCTATAGGGTTATGGAGACTGGGGGGCCACTCCATGACCTTAATGTCCTTCTTCATGAGCCACTCTTCACCTTCTCCTTTGTCCTGGCTGCATGTTTTGGGTCCTGGGTTTTGGTGAAGAGAGGGAACTTGTCACTCAGGATTTCCATCCATCCTCCCATTGACACAGTGAAGTTGTCCTTTGCCCTTGGCAGAAAAACCCCCCAAAGCAGAATGTTTCCACCTCCATGTCTGATGGTGAGGATGGTGATGGTTCTTGGGGTCAAAGGCATAAGTTGAGTTAATGCCAAAGAGCCAAAGGTTTTGGTCTCATCTGACCACAGCACTTTTTCCCCAGCACTCTCTAAATCATTCAGATGTTCATTGGCAAACTTCAGGCGGGCTGCACATGTGCCTTCTTAAGCAGGAGGACCTTGCGAGCACCGCAGGATTTTAATCCATTTTGGTGTAAAGTGTTACCAATTGTTTTCTTAATGACAGCGGTCCCAGCTGGAGATCATTGACCTGCTCCTCCCGTGTAGTTCTAGGCTGATTTCTCACTGTTCTCATGATCATTGAAACCCTGTGAGGTGAGATCTTGTGTGTAGCACCAGACCGAGGTCAACTGATGGTCATTTTGTATTTGTTACATTTTCAAACAATTACACCAATAGTTGTCTCCTTAACACCAGCTTCTTGCTTATGGTTGTGCAGCCCAGTCCAGACTTGTGCAGCTCTACACTCTTGTCCCTGACTTCCTTTGACAGCTCTAGAAATCAAACACTTGTACTATTACTGAGTCAGACTTGTTGTAATTAAATTTTTGTTTGGGCCCAAACCAAGAACCATTCCAATGTGTCTTGACAGTTTTCCGGCACAAAACTCTGGACAATCATTAACTTCACACAGACCTCGAAATGAAGAGACTGAGATTCCACAGAAACCTTCACACCTGCAGCTGTTCATGAGGCTCAGGAAGTGATCTGTGTTAATGGTCCTATGAAATTCTGCCCAAACCTTTCCTGCTTTACTTGACGGGCCACACAGATGTTCATGGAAGATGATCTGCACCTTCTTTTGCACTTAAATGATCAACCTCAGTTTGTCTGCCAGTATAAAAACACATTACATAAAACAGCAAGAAAAAAGTGTTTGGCTGCACTGACCAGTGGCTGATGTTTATCTGAACAACAGTAGATAAGAAAAACACATGCAGTTTCCATCTGGATGAAACACACAGGAGTGTTGCATCATTACAGTGGTCGATAAGGTTCACGGTTTGGGTCAAATCAGTTTCAAATTAATTTCAGAACATTACATTACAATTGTCATAAAATACCTTGTTGGTTAGAAATTTGGCAGGTAAGATACAACGTATCTTGGATCTTTATCAAAATCTTTGGCTCCATAGGATATTATCCAGTGCCAAAAGAAAAATTCAGTTCTGTCAAATGGACAAAAGTTTGAGTGAAGACGTTTTGCTGCTCTTCCAAGAGTCTTCTTCAGTTCAGGTCAGATTGCTCGTGAACACTGCCTTATATCTGTCTGAAGAGAAGAGCAAACTACACTGAAACTAATCCCCCTATGTGTTTACAGTCCCTGTTTGTTGGGTTTATTGAACTACACTAAGTGCAAAATGTGTCTGAGTCATAGTTTGCATTATCATATTTTGCATAATCGTTTTTCCCACCTATTAGCATACTGGCTCTCATTATTGTTTTCTCTGTTTTGATTTAGGTCTAAGGATTGAGTTATAAAAAGGAAAAAATATGACTAAGCCCATTTCTGTTCAAAGTTATCTTTCCTAACAAAAATTACATCTTTAATTCCCCTCTCAAACCATTTATATTTTTGTCTGAGATTGGCTCTCACGCCTGGTTTGGGACATTCTCTTATGGACCGACTGTTATATTTCTCCAAAATGTCGCTTCACTACAGGCTTCTCTACACTGAGTGAAGTAGACATGACTTTGTTTGGGGCTCGGCATTTTGTCCTTTGGGTGAACCAGTTTCTGTCTTTTAGTGTTTGTAGGTTTGAAATATCATTCTGTCTGAAAATCCTCTGCAGCTTTCAAACACACCAGCCGTGTACAAGGGGAAATGTTTGGTAAGAGAAAGCAGTAGATGCTCAGTGAAGAGTGATGGAGACAGTATTTCTCTGTGGACAGATCTACATGACCGCTCCATCAGAGGCTTTAATACACCTATGGAAGTCTGGGTAGAAAGTTTCAGAAGTCATCTGGACATTTATTTTAAATCAAGACCTTACGACTGTGATGCAGAAGTCATTTTCAGAGTGTATTTGTTTGGAGGATGAGTCCCTCGAGATGTTTCGCCGTCTTGTTTTCAAGAGGCTCCTCACAGTCACAACAACAGAAGATAAATACAGAATGGCAGATATTAGGCTACAGAAATTTAAATAAACATAGAAAAAAACTAAGCAAATTAACACAACCTTACACACACACTCACACGACACACAATAAATCACATTTTAATAAAATTTAAGAGTTCAAATATAGTCACAAAATGCAGCAAGATAAACAACAAAATTCAACAATTCAATTCAAAAACAACTAAATGGTTATGTAAATATAGAACCAGAGCATTTTTTTAAATAAAGGGACAGAAGTTAATGTGCGAATAGATGAGGGAAGATTGTTTCAGTCAAAGAGAACTATTATGGGAAATATTTAGTGTTTTCAGTTTTGTTTTTTGACTCTTGGGACAACAAAAAATATCTGATCTGTGTTACGTTAGCTGTGATGCTGAGAGGATAGAGTGAGTTAGGACAGTTGGTCGTAAATAATTCTATAATGTCAAGATTTTCCTGTTAGATCATCTTTTTCCTGACCAAAAAGCTAAAAGGATTGTACGACTGTGATGCAGAAGTCATTTTCAGAGTGTATTTGTTTGGAGGATGAGTCCCTCGAGATGTTTCGCCGTCTTGTTTTCAAGAGGCTCCTCACAGTCACAACAACAGAAGATAAATACAGAATGGCAGATATTAGGCTACAGAAATTTAAATAAACATAGAAAAAAACTAAGCAAATTAACACAACCTTACACACACACTCACACGACACACAATAAATCACATTTTAATAAAATTTAAGAGTTCAAATATAGTCACAAAATGCAGCAAGATAAACAACAAAATTCAACAATTCAATTCAAAAACAACTAAATGGTTATGTAAATATAGAACCAGAGCATTTTTTTAAATAAAGGGACAGAAGTTAATGTGCGAATAGATGAGGGAAGATTGTTTCAGTCAAAGAGAACTATTATGGGAAATATTTAGTGTTTTCAGTTTTGTTTTTTGACTCTTGGGACAACAAAAAATATCTGATCTGTGTTACGTTAGCTGTGATGCTGAGAGGATAGAGTGAGTTAGGACAGTTGGTCGTAAATAATTCTATAATGTCAAGATTTTCCTGTTAGATCATCTTTTTCCTGACCAAAAAGCTAAAAGGATTGAAGGACTGGTAAAGTAATTTTAAGAGAAGTGAAATTTTCTTTGTAATTGTTTGGGTGCAGAATGAGAGTGAGGGTCAAGTCGTAAACCAAGATATTTAAATTTTTCAGCAGTTAAAATTCATGCTAAATCAGTAAAAGTTAGATGTATTTAATTAACAGAAAAAGGACGGATTTGTTTCTGAAGCAACATAAAATATGATTTAGATTTATGAAGTAGTTACTTGTTAATATATTTAATTAACAGAAAAAGGATGAAATTGTTTCTGAAGCAACATAAAATATGATTTAGATTTATGAAGTAGTTATTTGTTAGACTTAAAATAATGTTGATATGTTAAATGTTATATTAGATTTGCAAGAATAAATAACCGTATCATCGACATAGAGTTGGATGTCACAGGTTATGCAGGCAAAGGGGGAGATTATTAATAAAACTAGAAAATAAAAGGGGACCCAGTGATGAAACTTGTGGCACACCTCTCTATAGTGGAAAAATTTGAAGAGCACATTTAGAGAAAGCAAATTGTTGGCAGTTAAACCAAAAGAGGGTGGACCTGTCAAGATGTATAGAGTGGCGCTAATCCAATAATCAATAATGGTCAATAAAAAAGGCAGCAGTTCACATTTTATTGTCAAAACTGGAAAAAATATATGGTGAATTTTAATAAAGCAGATGTTGTTGAGAAATGCTTTTTAAAGTTGGACTGAACTGACTTAAATATTCAGACAGTTGATTAAAAATTATTTTCTCATTTGCACATCAGCCGGACTGAACATTTCAAAGGGGAAAGTGCTGGCAGTGGTCATAATGTTATTAAAAAATACAGAATGAGGAGTGGTCTGCACAGGAGGTGTTTGTGAGAAATGCTAGATCAATGCATTTGCAACAAGAGCAATCCGAGATTTCTGATCTCCGCCAAGGGGTGACGTGGACACACAAAATTTCATGAAGATCCGTCCAGCAGTTTCCGAGATATGCTACCAAGATTGTAGATCCAGATCCAGATTCCAGGTCCGGATCCGGATCATCACCAAAATTTAATGGTGTGGTCCTTTGGCCAAGATCTACCTCTGGTAAATTGGTAATTTCATAAAGATCCGTCCAGTAGTTTCCGAGAAATCCTGTCCACAGACCAATAAATAAATAAAAATAAAAAAGGTGCACACATTTTTTCTCAATAAGTCATTCATTTGCTTCCAAAATTGTTGTGGATTATTGAAATTATTTGTTAAACTTTATTGTAGTTAGATCTAGCATTTCTAGTCTGAGTAGTACAGATGTTTCTTAAACTTCTGTAAACATTCCAGTCCGCAGTAGTCCGAGTATGACGGGATTTAGCCCACGCCCTAGTCTGAATTTATAAGTGTTCCATGTCTCCGGGTCCAGGACTGATGGTAAATAAACTTCTGAGTCTCTTAACTCTCTGTACAAAACTTTACTTGAATTATTTCTAGGGACAGTGGTCAAGATATGCACACAGTGGACATGCCTGGCACACACATTAAGGTAAAGTTTTATTGTTCACGTAAGGGAATTTGTCCTTTGCAATTGACCTTTATCCTTTAAAGCTGCTGGGGCATCTCATCATCTTGATCAGAACTACCTTAGCTGGAGGATTCGACCTGTTGTGCACGTTACGAGTTGGAATAGCAGAAGTCGTGAGACCAGAGCCCCAACGAAATCTTTGAAGGTCTTTGCTCTCCAAGTTCTTCCAGTTGCTTCATTCTTACAGGTCTTTTCTGAGCAGATAATATCACTGCATCCTAGACAATATGCAGAAGAGAACACTAACTCACTTGCGGCATACAGGCGGAGAGATACGCCTTTCTTCATGTGGTTATTGTGGTGTTTTGCCAAATGTGTTTGTGTTCCCACTCAGTCATCACAGTGAGCCTATATCTCGCATGTTATGGAAAAATCGGAGTGGAGTCTGCTTCTGCCCCGCTGTTGTTGAAGTTGGTCTTTAAATCGATCTCATAGATAAGCCTGTGTTTGTTCCCTTGTTTTCTGTCTCTACCTGTCTTCATAGTCCACACACACACACACACACACACACACACACACACTTCCCCCGGGGCCGATCCTTTTCCAGCGGCCCTCACTCTCTCTGAACGCCGGGGCTACTGGGACCGAAACCCTGAATGGACGACCTGGAAATCTCACTGTTTCACATGGCAGGTGTTCGGAAGTGGAGCTGCCAGTCCGCCTCTTTATGCTTCCCAAACATGTATTTAATATCTGACAAAATACTGATCGTACTTGCGTTTTCCATTTAGTTTCTCCCTTTGTTTAAGCTGCTGCACCTACAGATGCACTGGTATGTTTCATTATGCTAATAGTTCCCCTACACACAGCTTCCATCAACAAAAGCAAAAATTCACGCTGATTTGAAAGAAACAAGTGGAATAACAAAGTCTGGGTTGATTATTTCACCCAAATTGACCAGATTCGAGCACTTTCCTGTATGCTAATAGTCGCCCTACACGCAGCTTACATCAACAAAAACTAAAAATTCGCTCTCAAACGTCGATTTGAAAGTAACA